>BHFT01068888.1:0-12358 GCA_004320025.1 Laticauda laticaudata
ACTGTTCTGTTTAACTTAAACTGTTGAAATAAAGACTTTTACTGTTGGAACCCGGTCTACCTCACGTTTTTCCAGACAGAACAGTGTTCTTCTTTCCTCTCCTTTTTTTTCTCTCTCTCCTTCCCTCCCTCCCTCCCTCCCTCCATGGGTCTATCTATCCTTCCATTCATCCATATATCTCATTCACTTTCTCCTCCCTCCCTTCCTCCCTCTTTCTTTCTCTTCCTTCTTTCCATCCTGTCTTTCTTTGTGGTGCTGCTGCTGCTCGCTCCGCCACCCACACTCACACCCAAAACTCTCTGCCCTTAGCAACAAACACTGCACCCCCATGCACCCCTTGCAAATCCCCAGGCCCCCAATGCTCATCCTGCAGCTTCACCTCCCTGCTCACCCCTCGCTTTGCCCCAAGGGGGCAGCTGTACCAGCCACGACCAGCAACAGACCACCTTCGCCGCCGCCTCCCTTGAAGTCCTTTTCCTGTGCTGCTCCACACCACTCATTGGGGAGGAACCAGAGTGCAAACTGTTTGAATAACAAAATAATCTGCATTTTATCCAGAACCCAGCAGCTCGCTGGCTGGCTGCTGAGAATATATGAGTTTTTAAAAAGTAGACATGAAAAAAAGCACAGGCAAAGCCTTCACCCGCATTTTTCCTTCAATCTCATGTTCTGCCGCCAATCAACTGCCTCCCCCCTGGAATTTCTCGATTCCTCACAATTAACATACAGAAAAATCTGTTATTTTCATAATGCCATCCAGCCACAAAGGCCCCCCACTGGAGCCCGGTTTCCAAATCTTGGGGGTAGGTCAGTGGGGGGCTGCTGAATTTCTCAGAGGAGCCTCTTTCATTGATAGGGCTGTCCTGGAAAAGGGGAGGCAGCTTCATCTCTGTGGATGATGGTATTGTAAGGAGAGGACCAGGAGGCACCCATCCCCTCTAATTTGGGGAGATGGAACGGACCCTCAGAGGAGGACAGGGTCCCACAAGTCTCCTAGCCCTGTCCTGTTTCTGACCTTCCAAGGAGATGGGGAGCAGCTTCCTCTCCACATCTGGACCCTCATAGCACTGGCGGATTGTCTGGATGGCCTTGCCTGACTGACCAGTCCTGCCAGCTATCCCAGGTCTCCCTACCACATGGTGACCGTGGTGCAACAAGCAGCGGTGATGGTGCAAAAAGCCTGCTTGCCTGAGTGGGGAGGAAGGAAATTCCTGGCTGCCCAGGTGAGCAGGTTTTTTGCACCTCTGCTGACGCTTGTTGCACCGTGGTTGCCATGTAGTAGGGAGACCTGGGAAGGCACCTCATGGTGGCTTAGATAGCCAGCTGAGCCCAGGAACGGCAGGGCATGTCCAGCAAGGTCCTGGGAATGGCAAGGGGAGTGAGGCAAGGTTCCGGGAATGGTGAGGGAGGCGAGGCAAGGTCCCAGGAACAGCAAGGAAGGCCTGGCAAGGGCGAGGCAGGTGAGGCAAGGTCTCAGGAATGGCAGAGGGGGCCCTAAGCATTACTTGCAGGCTTTCCTGTGAGCAGTCAGATCAGGGCTGCTCAGTTGGGGCACAGGCACCATGTGGGAAGACAGGTTAAAGGCAAGCCACGAGGACTCAGTGTGCTGCACAGGGAAGGAATGACTAGGTGGGGCAAGTGTCAAGGCAGGTGGGGCAAGTGTCAGATGGGTGGGGTGAGCAAGCATTGGGCAGGTGGGGTAAGGGAGCGAGTTACTCCTGGTTTGGCAACCCCTGCCCAATTCTTTTCTCAGCTGTAGTTCTGGAAACTGTAGATAAAAGTCAACAAACTGGATGGTTTGAAGTAGTTTATTCATCTACGTACAGTAATCAGCAAGAACGGTAATCCTGATCAAGGTTAGCACTGGAAGCAACCGCCTTCCAGTATAATTTATCCCCTTACTCCACTCACCTACACGCTTCTACCTCTTCCCTACACTCATGTCCCAATTGCTCTATTATCTCTAATCTTCCCAAACTTTACATTCTACACCGATTACTCACCTATTCATGATTCTCAGTTAATCCCTTTTTCCTGCCTAACCATCCTCCCATTCCAAACCCTTTCCCCCTCGAGTGTTTCAGCTACCGAATCTTGACCAAGGATCCCCTATGCTAGGTATTTCCCTTCGCATGCGAATGCGATAGATTCCTCATTTCTTTCTCCTCTCCCTCATTGAAGATCAATTCCACCAAAACCTGGGTAAAGAGTTCCCCCCTTACATTCGGTATCCCCGTCTGTATGGCTACTCTCAATGTCATCATCGGGTGGTGCCAGCTCTTTCTCGAGCTCAGAAACAGCGCGACTGTTGGGCGAGGTTTCTCATGGAGCCTGACATCTTGATATCAGATCACTTGAGCCAGTGCAAACCAGATGAATAACACCTCTGGAGTGATCCCATTCAAGATATGACATTCACTCCCATGAATCCTCGGGGACAAATGGAATGGGCAGGCTGCATATATTTGTAACTCAAGGACTATCTGTAGATGGATAGATGATAGATAGATAGATGTAATATGACAGTCTGATTTTGTGCTCATGAGTTCAAACTATTATCCTATTTTTCCAACTTTTGTCCTATTTTAAGCCATATCAACTTCAGCTTTAACTCACCAATTAAAAATAATACAAACCTGCATTCTATTGCTTTTGGACTGGCTAAACTTACCAGGAAGGCTTTAAACTAAAATTGAGAAGGGGGGGTAACCAATCTATACGATCTCCAGGACCTAATTCTAAGCAAAAACTCCTAGAAAGCAAGTCAAATAATGAAGTGAGGGATGGGAAGGAAGACAGAGTCAAACCCCAAATAGAAGACATAGGAAGCATATCTAGAGTCAGACATAAAGATCTCAAGTGCCTTTAAGGGGAAAACAACTCAAGAAGCTTGGGAAACTCTGAAAAATATTATTATAAAAACCCAGTTCAGCACAATACTACTGAAAAAGAAAAACAAGGAATCCAACAAATCAGCATGGCTGCACAAAGATCTCTCTGATAAACTAAAGGACAAAAGGATAAATACAAAAAATGGAAAGAGGGACTCATAACTAAGGCAGAATATCAGCAGATATTGCAGAATGCAAAGACAAAATCAGGAAAGCAAAGACTGAGAATGACTTGCAATAAAAGTCAAAGATAATAAAAGAAGCTTCTTTCAACATATAAATAACAAGAAAAAATCAAGGAAACAGTCAATCAACTAAACAGAGAAGACAGCATGTAATAGGCAACAGAGAGAAAGCAGAGCTGCTTAACCCATTCTCTGCATCAGTCTTCCCACAAAAAGAAACTATAGTTCAACCTACCAAAAACACAACTGTAAAAGACAGACTAGAAATAAAAGTTAAAATAAGCAAAGAAAAAAAAAAGGTAAGAGAACACCTGTCTGATCTTGGTGAATATAAATCACCAGGACCTGACTGATTACATCCCAGAGTTCTAAAGGAGTTGGCAGATGTCATCTCAGAACAACTGTACCAGATCAATTCCTCAACTCTGGAGGACTGGAAAGAGCTGATGTGGTTCCCATCTTCCAAAAAAAGGGGGGAAAAAAACAGATCAAGGAAACTACAGACAATCAGCAGCAGCAAAACAGCCAATGCAATCCTAAATTACATTGACAGAGGGATTCAATCAAGATCACAGGAAATACTAAAACCACTTTATAAACCTTTACTAAGACCACTCCTAGAAAACTGCATCAGGTTTTGTCATCACGCTATTAAAAAGATGTTCAGACTCTAGAAACAGTGCAGAGAAGAACAGCAAAGATGATTAGGAGATTGCATGCTAAAACCTACAAAGAATGGTTATCAGAGCAGGGCATGGCTAGTCTAGCGAAGAGAAGGACCAGGGGAGACATGATAGCAGTGTTGTAGTATTTGAAGGGCTGCCACAGAGAGGAGGAAGTGAAGTTCTGAGAGCTTCATCACTGGAAGCTTTCAAGAAGAGATTGGACTGCCATTTGTCAGAAATGGTGTAGTGTCATCTGCTTGGATGGGGGGGGTTAGACTACATGACCTACAAGATCCCTTCCAACTCTGTAAATCTGTAAATCTGTAAACTTTAAATATAATAAAGCAAACAAGCAAAAAATGATCACAAGAAGAAAATGTGATGTAGTGAATGAAAAAGCAGTCCGGGTGTTGCAAAGCATACTAAATAGAGTTACATCATGTTGGCCCTGGACAAATTAACAAATTGTGTAAGAGTTTCAATATTTATTAGTTTGGCTGCTTACTTATTTGCTTGACTGATACCCTACAAATAGACATTAACGTGCAAAGAAAAAAGAATGAGCAGTCTAATGAAGCATGTTAAGACATCCCTTGAAATAGCACTAAAAGTTCTATACTTAAAGAAACTGAAATGAATCCCCATGTAAGGACTATGTACCTTTCTCATGAAAAAGATTCAAAAGCTTCCAAGGAGCCAGACTCTTACTGAACCAGGTAAATAAAGTGAGCAGGATTGGAGTAAAAACAAAAAAGTGAGTTCATTAAAATTAAATTTCCTCTTAAGTGTAATTAAATTCATGTGGACTTCAAAATTTATCACTATTTTAAATTTAAATTTTCACTTCAGTATTAATTTTTTGTTTCAGAAGTGACTGAAATTTGGCTTTTATTACATTTGAACTCAAACTTTACAATAGAATAGAATTATAACCATGTAGGTGAAGATGAAAATGAATGCTATGTATGATTGCTCCATCTAAAGGAGAACAGTAAGCCATTTCTTTATGAATCTTATTTCATGTAATTTTCTGAACAAAAGCACAATGAAGTCAGTGCAAAAAGCCCACTGATGCATCAAAAGGATTAGAATAACACAAGTTCAGAAAATGAAATATTTAAAATAGAAAGTGCTATCTTACTTTTTAAAAAACGGATTATGCTTTAGCCTGAGTTATGAAATATTTTGTGTATTCATGGAACAGAAGTTGTTTCAAAATCTGATAAAATTCTAAAATAATGCATTTTTTATTTTATAGAGCAAAGCAAGATGCTTCAGTGAATACATGGGGTGTATCTTGCTGTTAACATGCAAAAGGAGGAATACATATTAGATACACAGTAGATTGTATCTGACTGAACAAGAATACAAGCTTAAGCCCATGTCACACCGAACCAACAGATGCAAAGAGGATGTAAACAAAGATGAATCGTAAAATGGACAAAAAGCTTGCCATCGTTGGAAAACGGCGATGTACTCACTTCCTCCATTTTGCTTCGCCCTCTCTATCCGTCCAGCATCGATTCTATTGACGTTCATCCGCTCCAAAAGTTTTGGGCTACCCAAAACTTTTGCGCAGCAAATGTATCGCTTCTAGTCCGCTTCTTGGCATCATATGCATATCCGCTACACATCCGCTCTGCATCCATTACGCATCCTGCTATATCCGCTAGGCAATCGGCTGCGCCATCCGTGCAACTCGCATCCGCTCGGAAACAAATTAGTGTTTTAAAATGGATAAACACGTTCCGCAGAGAGGACTATCTCGGATATTAAGGATGTCTACAGGATGTCCTAGAGGATGCCTAGAGGATGCAAAGGGACCCTATATTGCCCTATAAAAAGGGGCAGCAACTCACCTGCATCTTCACTTTCAGAACAGCAGACCAAGCTGTGCAGACCTCTGCAAGCCTCATCTGACTTCTTCCTCTTCCACAGCATGCCCAGTCAATGTCACTGTGGATGGTAACACGAGTCCTTTTTGGTAAGCCGCCATCTCTTCTGCAACAGTACGAAAGCCTCTACTACAGGCTCTGTGAATTCTACTCGGGAAGAAACAGGAGGCGGCCACGAAGTGTTCTGGGTCCGAAGATGGGATCGCCAGATGAGCATGAGTACGGACTGTACAACAACGCTGATGGTGGGACTCAGGAACGAAGCACCTCGTTGCGTTCCATAACTTCATGAGAATGCTCAGCCATTCAGTTCGCTGCTGACACGTCAGGTTGACGAGCCAGCAGCAGAACACGAACTTCCGGCCCTACCTGGAACCTGGGCTCAAGTTGGGCACTCACTTTGCGCCACCTGGCCTCGGGACCACCTACAAGCATGCAAGTAAATGGCTGAGAGGGCTGCCACACAACACCATCGCATGAGCAGCCTGTGCTGGTCAAGGAAGTGGTGCAGGCCATCATCGAAGAATACAAAGGAGGAGCTCCATCCAGTGCCCCTCTACTGACGAAGAAGGATGGAAGAAAGTTGCATAGCAGTGGTATCAGAGGTGGAACTTCCCCACACCGTTGGAGCCATTAGATGGGAAGCACGTGTGGCCTGCAAAGCTCCAGCCAACTCAGGGTCCATTTATTTCAACTACAAGGCTTCTTCAGCATCGTCCTCTTCCCATGGTTGATGCTGATTACAAGTTCAATGTACATCGATGCTTCAGGTACATCGATGCGTCATCTATCAGATGCCCAGGTATACAACGCCAGTCACCTCAAGAGGGGCTGGAAGGCAACCTCATCGTGCGCTCTTCCTGATCCAGACCCCTTGCCCACGTACACGCAAGATGTGCCCACTTCATCGTGGGGGTAGATGACGCCTTTCTCTCAGCACTACTATCATGAAGCCCTACACTCTTTCAACTCCTCACCATGAGAGAGAGGATCTGTCAAGAGCTACAGGCTGTCCAAGGCAAGGCGTGTGGTGGAAGACTCCTTTTGGCATCCTGGCCAACAGGAACCAGGTACTCATCGACCACCATGCAGCATCGCCCCAGAGACCATGAGTAGATCCGTGGAAGCTTGCTGCATACCTGCCACAATCTCTAAAAATGCGCACCGCCTCTACCCAGTCTTGCAGAACAGGCTTGTGGACCGTCCTAACAAGGCTGGCGCGACATGGGCCTGTGAATGGAGGCAACGGGCGAAACATGATAGACATCTCAGGGATGTGCGGCACTCCACACCATGAGCCTTCAGCGTGAAGGGAAGAGACGCAGCGCAACTCCTGAACACTGGTGCAAACTCGCCGATGCTCGGAGCGGTGCCTGGCCAAGAAGAGTGGATAGATGCTTAATCGATGCTTACCTCTGCAAGCCTTCTCATCACTATGGATGAGATGGGCCATGTATGTTGGGTGGGCCTACAGATGAACAGGCGCTTTAAAAAGCAGTTGTGTTTGGTTCACATGTGTATGGATTGATTATTACAATTATTATTTGACTAATAAAGGGCCCATAGGTGTGGACCTGGAGCGGTTGGACTCATACAGTTCCCAACTATGCTTGCACTGGAGGCTTATCTATCCCACAGCTATTTAACCCACCCCCATGCTATCTTACCTATTCCCACAAGCATTTTAAGGCTTAAACCATTTCTAAAAGTTAACACCAAGACTTGTATTGAAAAAAAAGAAATGAGCAAGTGTGTTGAATCAAAGATAAACTTTTTTGAACAAACAAGCCTGTAAAACAATAAATGACCCAAGTCAAGTGTCCAAAAAAGTCCACAGTGTAGCCACACCTCTCTCTGCACTCATATGCACTCGGAGGTGTGCCAGTCTCAGCGGGTGAAGGTCGTCCAGGTGCTGTTGTGAGTGGGTGGTCTGGATGCCTGGAAAAAAGGAACAGTGTCCTGGACCAGGATGTGGAGAGATGGTGAGGCAAATGCAGATGGAGTGACAGTGTGTGATTTTAGTGTATAATAGCTGTCGTAGGACTGCAAGGCTTTGATGCGTGCGAGCCCGCGTTGATTGCTGACGAGTCCTATTTCCTCATGCACAAATGGTATAGGGTGTATGCTTCTGCGCCCTCAAGGTACGCGTGATGATCAGAAATTACTTATTGGATAGTAGCTGGGTATGAGGCCGTGGGGCTTGGCTGTGTGGGTAAGAGATGATAGGTAATATGGGTGTATGTTGGAGAAGCTGTTGCTCTTAGCAGCTTATGTACAGACTACACACTATGAAGAAACCACTGGCAATAGGATGAGATAAGGAAAATGTATTGGTTTAAATGCAGATAGGAGATATTGGACTACATTGCTGTGTATTTGAGTTGAGACTTGTTTTCATTAGGGGGAAGGTATAGACAATTGCGCTTGTACGCTATATAGAAATATTGACAATCATTTGTATAGATATTTGATGGACGCTTTGGTCTGGGGCATCATTGTCGTGGTATTGGTGGCAGTTCTAGATTTATAAGTTTCTGTGAGATGATCGAGGATAGGAACAGGGAAGAAGAGTTAGGTCAGACTTTGGTCTTAGTTGCAGTTCGTCCCCGAGTGACTCTGCTGCCTAGTAAACGTGGTGTAAGGTCTGCTGTGACATGAACTGAAACCTCTGGTAGCCTGCCGTAGACACCGTAGGTTATGGGAGAGGCACCTGTGGGAAAAGCACTTGGCAAATTGGTAGAGTGACATCATCGCATGGAGGTTGAGAGTGGGATGAGCCAGAGGAGATCCTTGGAGACATGAAAAGGCATAGAGAGAGCTGTTTTATCCTCTGGTGTTGAAAGAAGGGTCTGATGCATAAAATAGATAGCTCCGTGATCCGGTCCTTTCTCGAGCACACGTGAAAGGTACATGGCGGATCCGCACAGTGCCTTATGGTTATTATAGGTTCTGGATTTGATACATAGTGAGAAAGAGGACTTGCGTTTGGTGATAGGAGGAGTAATTACTATTAATGTGTTGCTGATATATACCAATGCTGATAGAAGTGAGAATCTCTATTGCTCGGTGACCTCGCTCCTCGCTATATTGTTACCCTGCTCATTCATTCATGCAAAGTGAATCAGTGTATACTTTATTAGTCTTTATTGTGGTGCTCTAGTCCCTCATTCCTGTCTCATAGCGTCCCGTGACTCTCTAGTGTGCTTATTTCTGTTTGTCGTAGTCCGAGTGATCGTGAGTGGTAATGTTGACTAGTAGGTTTGTTGTTAAAAACGTTTAATTTAAAATGACTGGGGAACTAAGTAAGGTTTCTATTTGGTCTTTTTTTCTTGCTGTGATAGAATATGGTCTTAAAATAACGTACCATAAGGGGGGGTGGGTGGATGCGGACTTTACTGTAGTGGTGAAACTCAGTGATTGTCGATCCGTAATCTAGCCACCTACTACTTAGGGAGTTCTACAGCGGTTACTTTCCAACTCATGGTTACCACACACTGGTCTGCGGTTCTCCGCCATGGCACGGTCTCCACAGAAGAACCTGAGCCTGTGAGAGACAGAGCTGACTTCGTCGCCGAACGAGGACTGGCTTATTCTTATTGCAGTGCATGCCGGAGAGAGCAGGGTAGTTGAGAGGGGCTGGCTGGTGCTGCCTTAACTCTTTGATGATGCGTGGCGGATCTCACCCTCCTACGGAAGCTGCCACCTCCGGCCATTGACTGTGTACTTCTCAATTTGTCTGTCTAGCCTCCCATCAGTGTTGCGCCTAGGCCATGATTTCTACTCAGTGAGGTTGAAAGATAACTATCCCGTTACTAGTGTAGATGTCATGTAGCATCCAACCAGACCTCAGTGGATTAATGATTTATCCCAGCACAGAATTGCTATTAAAGTTGTAAACCCGATAGCTTCCACCTGCTCTCTCGCAAAGCTAGCTCACTGCTTATTAGCGCTTGGTGTGCCCTTGTACAGCCAAATTGAATTTTTAAGATAGAGACGTGCTCCTTCTGCCACAGAATAAGTTAAGTCATTCTCTCTATTCGTCTCTTCGTGTCCTAGCACACATCAATCAGTCTCTATGTGGCACTTCTTGCCTCTCAAGTAGTTATTTGCCTCTCTCGTCTCTCCTTATTCGTTGTAGTTCGATGGTTTTATCCGAACCTTCTTGCGCGTCCGTTGTCAGACCAGATGTGGCCTTTCGTATAATCAATGAAGGGTGCTCCTCATTGTTGGCTGATGGCTCATGGCGCTGTCTCCTCCATCCACCGACAGCTAGGCAGCTGATGCACCAGTCGTGGTATGGGTATGCGTGAGGTGCTGTGCGCGATAGCACCCCAGTCATTAGCGCTTATCATCATGCTGAGAGTATCCCAATCTAGTCCATCAGCCTAAATGAGTTTGCTCGTGCGGCAGTCCCATAGCAGGGGATTTGATCAGGCCTATCTTTGGGTGTTTTGCTCTGGTTTTGAGCAGCTTGAGCTTAGACCGTGTTATCATCAAGCTCAGTCAGTAGAGCAACAGCTAGCGCACGATGGCTAGGTCCGAGGAGCAGACGATGCTTCAGGTTACCAGTCTCTCTGTTGTTTTTTGAGATTATCCTGCTTTAGATGACTAGTAGTGCAGCTCTTTAACATGGAGTAATGTACCGAGCATGATTATTGCGCCCGCGAGCTCACAGCAGAAGCACCACGGCCAGGCAGCAGCTTCAGTTAGAAGCCTCCAGCTAGATAGCAAGTCCGGGCAGGTGCGCGGGAGGTTGGTGCCCTGTCCCTCTTGCCACAGCCGACGCGTGATGGGCGGGCTATGGTTTGTTGAGGCTTTGCCTCACTCTCCCCATGGTCTGGTAGGAGTCGTTGCTGCTTTCGCTAGCAGGAGAGCAGCTGGCAAGGCCTACCATGTGTTGCGGCCCAGGAAGGCTTGGCACCAAGGTGCAGGGAAGCCAGGTACGGAAGGCTGGCAGGCAGGCACCAAAGCGCGCGGCGGAACCCTGGCAGGTAGGCTGAGGCAGGAAGTCCTTGGCAGGTAGGCTGGCAGGAACCTGGCAGGCAGGCATTTGCAGGAAGCCTGGCATAGCAGCGCTGGCATAGGAAAGCTGGCAGGTAGGCTGCGCAGAAAGCCTGGCAGGAGGCAAGCAGGCAGGCAGGCACGCAAGGCTGGCTGGAAGGGCAGGCTCGGCAGCAAGGGCTGTCAGGCCAGAATGCAGGCATGGGCAGTGCAAGGATACTCGGAAGTGTCCAGCAGGCAGGTCTTTCCTCGGATAATGCTCGGCCATAGTTGCCGAGCTGCTTCCCTTTATATGCACGTGGTCTTACGCAATACACTCCCCTCCGCATTCGCAATTTAACGCTCGTGCTCCGTCTAGATTCCGCTGCTGCATCCGTAGGCTTCCGCTTCTGACAGCACACTTCATCCTCCTCGCTCGGCGTACCGCTCTGCATCCGCTGTATCCATTTCCTGCGTCAGGCGCTTGCTTGAGGCCGCGCGTCCGGAACCCTTGCGGAATTGCCATTCCGATACTTCCACAATCCATCTTCCATCCGCTAGGCTTCTTGTTCCGCATCCGTTTCCATCCGCCCCTGCATCCTCCCCCGCGTCCGTGTTATTCCTCGCTCCGCGGTTTTTGCACAATTTTTTGCCCCTTTTGAGAGCAGATAACAACGGTTGGAACATTTTTCTCGTCCGCTGTGTCCTTTTTGCATCCGTTGGGCGGTGTGACATGGGCTTTAAGTAATAGAAAAAGGCTATAGATTATAAAAAGAAATAACATCTGCTTCATTGTGTTGCCCCTCACTGCTCCTGGGTCCCCAGCCACATGGCTCCTCTTTGCACTGCTTTTCCCAGCAAACAGGACCGCCTGGATGGTCTATGGTGAACTAGTCTCTTGTCTCCTCTCTACATTAGGTTCTCCTCCTCCTTCCTGATCCTCTCTCTCACCGGTTTGCCTTTTTCTTCTCTGCCAGTCATTGCTTTGTCCTCTAGTTACTGTATATATTAATGTGTAAAAGCAAACAGTTGAAGTTGGAATGTTTTTATCTAGTACTATGCAGAGTCTTTTTCTTTTCTTTTTTCTCTTTCCCCTTGTAACTCCCTGCTCCCCTTCCTTTCCTTAACTTCCTAATTTCACCCTACTTTTCCTGTAACTGAATTAGTGACCAAATAGATTTTCCATAAAATTTTCTTAGGGCCCAAAGAATGTATCATTTTTGTTTTAATCATAGCAGATCTCCTTTTCATTTTAATTGTATTATTTAGAATGTCATTGAATGAGTTTACATGAAAAGTTTATACATTAAAAATAAGGTTGACATTCTAAATGAGAAATAGAAACAAAGCACAGCAGAAAAGTCCAATGTAATAATTAAGCAAACTTGTTTTATGGAGTTGTTGGCATTATACTGTAAATATTAGGTGTTGTTGAAACTGCAGAAGCAATTCTGAACTCCACTGGCTACAGAAGCACAAAGGTCATTCTGATATCATTCCTGCATAAGTACTGCTTTTCCCTGATCAACCAGGAAACTTGGCAAAAACAGTTTTGAAAATGAATTTGGTCTTTTTTATTATTAACTTTCAGGATGAAATACATCTAGGTATCATGGTTGTCCTCTTACTTTTCAATCTACTATTGATGCTTTTATATATTCAGAATGTAAAGGCCCTGTCCCACTGCACTTATGGATGCAAAGAGGATGTAAAACGTTAAAAAAAGCTTGCCATCCATTGGA
>BHFT01068889.1:0-12566 GCA_004320025.1 Laticauda laticaudata
TCAGTAAAAGATAACTTTTCTCTAAATTAAAGAGTCTAAGTATTTCTTTCTTGGATTTTGAATGGAGTACCGCCTGATAGGCTTTTTGAGGAGGGTGCTTATCACACTCTCCTCAAAGGTAAGAGATACTGCCCCTCCCTCAAAGGAGAAGGTATTATTATATTGGCCCAACTATGTGTCATCTCCCAGGTGGCCTTCACCATCCAGGAGGGTCATGGATCTAATGCAATCTTATAATCTAATCTGAGATTAAGTCCACAATAAAAAAGACATTTTATCCCCACATCTTCAGGCATTTATTCACCTCAGCAGCCTTTGGAGTTTTTAGTTGGTTAATTCCCCATTAGGAGAATGAGCCCATACAGGGAGATGTAGTGAGAGTAATGTTGAATAATACACAGCACACAGATACACTACAGAAAATGTAGGTTTTTACTTTCCATAAACATTTAAGCAAAGTTCAAACAAGCAGTCCAAAGTCATTCACAGGTAAGATAATCCAAATAACAAAGTCCAGTATCAAAAACAGTTCAGTAACAGACTTACATCAAATCCAAGAATAACAGTCAANAAAGTCCAGTATCAAAAACAGTTCAGTAACAGACTTACATCAAATCCAAGAATAACAGTCAATTAGGAGGAACAGCAATACTCTCCAACAGAAGGAAACAGAGACTCACTGAGACTTCTGAGACTAAACAACCCAGGTTTCTGGCTCCATCTTATGGCCATTTGCAGAAACCACACCCAATTACAGATTTAGTATTCTCTTGAAGATACAGTATTAAAATGTCTATCCTAGTTTATATATTTACAACCCAAATAACTGTTACGTGACTTATATTCCTAACAGTTACCTTACTTGGTTAAAGAGTTGATCAGTTTTTATTTGTATATTTATGAGATTAATCACTGCTACTGTTTATAACCCTCTCTTTTTTTCCTGATTTCATAGTAGTTTTCCATCCATTTTATTCTTCTTTTTCTTTTCCTTCTAAGTGTGTCTTCCCATTTCCTTCAATCATCCCCATCTGGGGTTTAGTTGTCTGTTTTGTCTGGAAATAAGGCAGAGGATTGAATGTGGTATGTGGGAGAAGATTTTGGTACCTGCAGGTAAGATTAATTTTATAATGGAGGTACCTTATTTTACAGGGAATTAAACAGTGATTTAATATTTTTCCTAGCCTCATTTTTGGGGGACGATGGCTTCTAAGAGGTAAATGCATGCATACACATGCACTCACAAGAACAGGAGTGTCACATATACCTATTTTTTGGGGAAGGAGGTGATTAATCTGCTGATTAATCTATGAAGATGATAAAGTTCAACTTGTATGTGCATGCCTTCCTAAGAAAGATATAAAAGATTAAAAGTCCCAGGGCAAGCTGTATATTAGCAATTTTATTTGAGAGCTAGAAAATTCTATTTATAAGTGACCAATTCTAAACTTGTTGTGCAGGAACTCAGATGAGATGTCAAATTTTCCAACAAGCCATTGAAGTAATGCAGTACCAGATGTGTAGAGGTAGAGTTATTAATCCTGTTCCTGAATTGTTTGCTACTAAAAACAGCAACATTGAACGTTGTATGGTCTTCCAGATGTTGATAGACTAGATGTTGACCATGTTAGAATTTCCTGGGGCTATGCATCTGGAGAATGGCAGGATGGGTAAGGTTAAATTAAAAAGCAATGTGTTTAAATAAAAGCCAAACCAGCTTTTTCAAGCACTGCCTGATATTAGATATGTTCCATGCTCTTTGTAAATATTTTAAAAACAATCTTTGCACAACTCAGTCTTATGCTTGTTTACTTACAAAGGTGGCACTCTGCCACTTCCTTTCTCTTGATAACAAGAAATGACATGCTTCAGGCTTATCAATTAAAGTGTCACCTGATGGGACTTAGGAAGTGGTGGTGGGCTTTCTCATTCCCAGCCTTGGCCATCTAGAGTAGCATGACCAATGACCCCTACTCTGCTCTCATCACACAAGCCTTGAAGACTGATCTTCTCCCAGGCAGATAGTGTGATAGAACCCTTTTGGAACCATGGCAAATTAAGAGTTGTGTTTTTATTGCTTTGAGATGTCTTTTTTGCTTGGAATTTTATTGTTTTTAATATTGTACACCAGCCAGGATTGTTATGGAGACAGGTGGCTTTAAACTTTGGACAAACAAACAAAAAAATTTAAACTTCTTCCAAAATATGCAATTATATCTCAGAATACTGATAGCTTAATGCCTAGCAACCCTAACTCAAGACAAATTAATTTGGTTAACCTCGATGAAAGGCAGGAGCTGTTATATAGAAGAAAGCATCTGAACCAGTGTGGGATCAAAATTTACAGAACTTGAAATGAAATGAACAGAATATTTATGAAATGTATTTCATAAATTAATCAGTAATTAAATGGCAGCTAATCTCATGCCCTCAATACAGGTGTGATATGATTACTTTAAATTTCCAGGGAGATCAATTTGACTGCAGAGTACTGTTCTAATACAAGTTTGTGGCCTAGACATATAATAGATTTAACCGGATTATAGGAACGGTACTCAAGGTTATTTTCTTCCAGACATAAAATAATATATATAATAAAGCAATCTTATCAATGTACAATGTTCTCCCAGTGTGAGAAACATACCTGTTTCTGTCACTATAACAATCCCTTCCTTGAATTCTGATCTCTTACAATAAGCAATTTCATTTTGTCTGTATCTGATTTCCAGTCTCTTATCCAAGTTTCCAGGTGTCCAAGCAGATATGGGAGTCATGTATTCCCTGAAGATGTTACTGAGAAATAGATTTCAGCAACAGCATGCAATAATTCCCAGTTTTGAATATTATGATTTACTTGCCTGTTTAAATGATTTACTTGTCTGTTTAATGTAGATTCTGAAACACAGGAGAGATGAAATAGAACTGTGTGGGATACTACACTGAAGCTCCTGTTTCAAACAGCAACTCATTCCAAGCAACACAGTCTGGAATTTATTTGCAGACTGGATGCAGTTCCCAAATCTGCAGAATATTTCCTTGTATCAAAAGTCACTGAGAGTTTAAGAGTTAACAGAGATAAAGATATGGTCCATCTCCATCAGGCAAGTTAAGACAGTCCAAAATTTCTGGCAGCTCATAAATATACTTTTGCTAATTAGGATGGAATTTTTTTTTGTGAATATTGATAAGGGATGAAATATGAAGACTAGGGTTTTTTATTGAAGTAACTAGAGAAGGTATTAAGTTAGCCAAATAGTTCATACTTGTCTGGAGGGAGGAGTCATCCCTTATACACCTTTTTGGGTTTTTTCTATTTCTTTCCATGTTTCTTCTTTTATTTATTTCTTTCAATTTGCACCAGTGGTTAATCTTCTTATATATAAACTTTTTTAAAAAATAAGAAAAAGTGTAAAATAGGAAGAACTACAAATAAATCAGTTTAATATCTCTGCTTGGATGCTTTCTAAAGTATTTAATAAATAAATCAACCTGTCAGCACCCCAAAAACAGTGCAGTGGTTTAGCAGAAACAGGATCAATTTGTCAGGAACAAGTCTTGCTAGATTAACCATACCTCATTTTTGATTTGGTGATTACTTTATTAGATTTCAGCAAACCATTTGCCAGAGTATTTCATGAAATTCTGACTGGTAAGCTCGTTAAATGGGGGCTGGATCAAACAGCAATTAAAGGGATAGGAATGCAAAGAAATTTTGTTAAGGAATTCAGTTTGAAAAACAATAGCATGAAATTTAACTAGGAAATCACCTACTGGAAGAGACAAGTGGAATGCTGGGCACACTCAAGTTGAAACCTGTAACTTCTCTGCATATGAAATACGAACATTGAGATACACAACTTCCTCAAAGATTAAATAGGTGGTTGCATTCCCATATTACTTATTTTGGAGAGGGAGTAGTCAATATTTCATGAGGTTGTTCGCAGGGATCTTTACATATTTTGCAGTGCCAGGATAAAAGCTAACATACCAGGAAACTCATTGCTGTTTTCATTTAACCAAATATATGACATAGCCATCTTGTCTCTTTCCATTATCATATCAGAAGGTTATGGATGTTTTATTCCTGCTGTTCAAAAATATTGCTGAGCTATCATTTTAGCACGAAACAAATGTGGTGAAAATAGCTATTTTTGCCGACTCTGATAATATATGAAAGCAGTTTGTTGGTAGAGGGCCCTGACATTTTTCATGCCAGTGATGAGATCAATTTTGGTATCTGAAAACAGCTCTGTGCTGCTGGTCAACGTTAGTATTTAAAAGAGAGTGATAAATCAAAATGTTGAAAAGAGAGCCAACTGGTGTGGTGTCACCGTTTCTTTTCTTTTCTTGCCTAACAGTACAATTGGTGTAATCATTTTAAGTAATTTAGCTTGGCCAAAGGCATCAACTGTGATTTATAGGATTTTCCAAGCCATGATTTATTTTGTCTGAATTTAATCAAAGTATGGTGAGAAGCGACCACGTTTTTCAAACTGTTGGCAATTAAATCCTTCCTGGTCTTCAGTTTATCAAAGCAAGACCCAGGTTTGATGCATGTAAGGTACAAGCAGTATATTTGTTCTTAATGGATATCTTTGGAAATGCCACTAACAAGAAAGAGATCTGGTGTTCTTGGCATAAAAAAAAATTACTTTCTTTGCTAAGAAAAAAGTACTTCCTCGTTTCTTCACTCTTAAAACTTGCTGTTTGTTGCCATTAAGTAAAAGCTGAAGTGCTTTCTGATTAAACACTGCTCTTTGCAGTGTTTGGGCGATCAGCCTTGGTGGGTCAGCCTTGAATCCCATTTTTAAAAAAAAAACCAGGTCTAGCACTGACAAAATGCCCCAGCTCTAAGACTACAGGAAGAAGCTATAACAAGTGAAAAACAATAAGGAAAGGGGTCAGCAGCTTGTGTCAGTTGAGGCGCCATTCAAAATCCAAGAAAAAAAATCTTACACTCCATTGTTTTACAGAAAAGGACTTTTACTGAAAATTGATATGGCAGCATCAGAAGAATGCAAGATCTGAGGCAACAAGTGCAAAAATCACATATAGAAAGTTATGCCCATGTTTCCACTCCCAATAGTCCAAACTGGCCATCCAATCTGTGATGTGTATAATGTCATCTTCAGGTAGCTTTTGAGACATCTCGCTTGCCAGGATGCTTGACCTTGGCCTGAATAGGTAAGAAGCTACAGCTGCGCAGTAAGCAAGTAAGCATAGTCAAGAAAGTTTTTCCAAGTTTTACATTCACCCTCTCAAATCTCCAACCCTCTTCCCCTCCAGCGCAATTAATCTTCCCTCCCCCACTTTCTATGGCAGCTGGAAAGACAAGCAGGATTCTTGAAGGCTGGACAGATTGATCTTTTCTGTCATGTCCCTGTTGGAGTCTGAATCCAAGGAGGAAGAGGAACACCTGACAGGGAGTGGGAGTATAGCTTTCTTGGCTGTGGAGGAAACTGGGGAAGGGCAAAGTCTGGCTGGGCGAAGTAGGGAAGAGGTAGAAGAAAGGAGGAGGAGTTCGGAGGAAGACCCAGGCCCATCTCCTCTTCATCCTAGGTCACACCGGGAGGAACAAAGAAGAGAGCAATGTGGGTTGCGTGGCTTATGGGGGAGGAAAGGGCCCTGATTCCCTTCATTAGCCACACCTGGGAAGGGAGTTTAAAAGAGATGCATGCAGAGTGCAGTGTCTGCTGGGAACAAACTGAGTTTATCTTGTGTGTACTTTGATTATCTGTGTTCCTGGCATCCTCACATCTGTGTTATTGCCATGGCTTCACGTCTGGAATTCCTTCTCCTGCCCTGCCAGACTAATTACCTCATTTTACCTTGTTTGGACTTATAGTTAGTTTTTGTTGACCACGATTTGGGCTTCTGCAGCCAAAGGCTACTCTTGGGAGAGTTTTTCTCCAGCCAGAAGGTAACCAGGCATTGGAGGGGAAAGTTAGAGCTAATAAAGGCACTCATTATCTGACTGTGTTGCCTTTGTGCCATGCCCCGGGTCATCACACATTCAGCAGTGCCCCCAAAATAAAATCTGCCTCTTCAGATATTTTATTTTCAGATGCTGGGACTGTGAAAGGAAGGGAAATTACAAAATGGACATGTAGATAAAAAGAATCTTTTTTATACAGGTAAGTCCAAGAAAACTACAGGCAGTCCTTGACTTATAACCATTCATTAGTGACTATTCAGTTACAACAGCACTGGAAAAGTGACTTATGACTGTTTTTCACACTTATGATCATTGCAGTCTCCTCCTCCTCCTCCTGTGATCAAAATTCAGATGCTAGGCAACTGGTTCATATTTATTACGGTTGCAGTGTCCCGGGGTCATGTGATCTTTTGTCTTTCTGACAAGCAAAATTAATGGGGAAGCCAGATTCACTTAACAACGGTGTTACTAATTTAACAGCTGCAGCGATTCACTCAGCACCTGTAGCAAGAAACCTAGTAAAATGGGGGCAAAACTCACTTAACAACTGTCTTATTTAGCAACATAACTTTTGGGCTTAATTGTGGTCGTAAGTCAAGAACCACCTGTATCTTGTGGTTGTTTTGTTTTCCAATTTAGAACAAACCCTTCACCCTTCTCTTTTTTACCTGCGCTATCAAGCATGGTGAAGTAGCTTTCCCAGTTTTCAGCTCTGCCTCTAAAGGCAGAAGGATAAAGGGCAGGATGCAACCCTTAAAACAGCAATAGACATGTCTGGTCATACTTCCCCAACCCAACGAGGTGCATTGTGTACCTTCTCTTCCCCGAAGAGAACAACATGTAATTCAAAACCTATTTTATTCTGCTTTGAACACTGTAGGAGTTTGAACAAGTTTGAAAAATGTGTGACTTCATCCTACTGGTGGTATCCAACAGATTTGGCCCTTGCTTTTTATGAACACATGTTCAAACACTTCCCAGATTTCACAATGGCCCAGCCATTAAGGCACACTGCAGGACTGAATGTCAAAATGCCTTTCTCAGAAGATGAACAGTTTCAAACCCCATCTAACTCATTCAAGCAGGGAGGTACTCCTAATCATTTCCCATAATCATTATTAATCCTGAACTGTAAACTTTTTGACATAGCCTTGCCACCGAGCTCTGTGGGCAAGTATTTGAAACCTGTCCTTAGGAGTCAATAAATCTATGCGGAGCCCATTTTCTTTTGGCAATTCACACTTTTAATTCTAAGGACATGCTGTTTGCGCCATTCCAGGAATGCATCTGCATTGCAATGAAATGAAGTTGTACGTTTTGCCTTGTGGATGCATTTCTTACTCTGTTGTAGGAAACTTCAGTATTCTGCATTATAGGCATCTGAGGCTTGTTTCCTTATTTATGGGTTGGGGGGGGGGAAATGGCCTCACCTTGATTTCTAGATCCTTATGCAAGAACATTTAAGGCCAGAAATCATTAATGGTTTATAATCTACTCTCAAAAGAACTAGTGAGGTTTGTTTTTTTTTTTTTTTTNATTCCTTTCTAGTGAGGTTTTTTTTTTTTTTTTTTTGCAAATAACCAGAAAAATGAACACAGTGTGAAAGAAGGATTTGGCAGATGGGAGGGGCTTGCTGTTTCTTTAAATTCTCTTCACTGTAACATGGAGCAGGGTGTGGGGGTTGATGTTATTAAAGGAAAGGCAGTGATCTACCCTGTTTTCACCCTTTCTCAGTCAGCAGAAGTGATGACTGCAGATCACCTTAAAACAGGTTTTGAGGGATAAAGGAAAGAAGCCCTTTGCAGTGCTGAAATGTCCAAAGAATGTAAAAGCAACTATTTAAGTTTATTTAATGAAACATTTTGTACGTTTTTTTTCTAAGCTCAAGGCAAGCTACAGTAAAAGAAACCCAAACATTATGAGAAGCAATTATCTAGAAACATGTTAGATATGTAGAAATGTAAATTTTCAGGTTGGAATCCAATGCCATTGGAAGGTGTAACCACCTTTCTGATAATAGGGGAAGATATCTCCTTCTTTCTTATGAGAGGAGATTCCAAGAGATCACCTTAAAAGAACAGACTTCTTTTCAGTAACATTAAATATTATATTAAAACTCTTTCAAAGTGGGTTTGAATTAGATATTGCATAACGACGCCTAGCATCATCGAGTGAACCAGTGGTCCCCTAACTTTCTGCCTTTGCAGACTGGTGGCGATGGCAGCAGTCACGGCTGTGGGGGGAGGGGGAACAGTTCTATGCGCACAGGTGAGTGTGCGAGCAGTTCCATTTGCACAAGTACATATGCCCACTGCTCGTACAAAAGGAGCTTTGTATGCAAGCGCATGCACCCATTGCTTACTGCTCGCGCGGCCATTCTGAATGGGCTGTGGCCCAGTCCTGGTAGTAGACATGCTGTTTCCATAGTTGTTAATATGCTGAAGCTAAGGCAGAGAAGCAGCATTTTCTTCCTCCTGCACATTTTTCCTCTCTTTAAACCCCTTCTTACTGAAATAAAGTTTGAAATATCTCAATTTATGTGGCTCACAAGCACAATCCCCTTCTATCGAAGAATGGGGCGGGGCTTCAGATCTGGCAGATTCAAAGCTAAAATGCTGCTCTGCATTTTTTCATCCAGTGGAAACCTTACAAGTGCTGCAGTTTTGTCTCAACCATCATCACAGTCATCAGTAGCAGTAGCATGCCAGGTAAAGCTAGCAAAATGTCTGTAATAACAACCAAGTCAATTCCACACCTTCCTACTTTAACCTTCTGTTGACCTCTACATTCAAATGGAAAATGAATAGGAAAAAGGATCTCTTGGAACAGGTTTCCCAGGAGAAGTGCTGCCTTAATTTGGATTTTATGCAAATTAATGATAGAAGACAGGTTGGATTGCTGAATATGGTAAAAGAACCCTTCTTTCAGTGATTCGGTAATTATTGAAAAGATAAGCACCATTCTATTCGTGTATACTTGTTAAGAGGGCAATTCACAGAATTTTAAAAAGAAGATAATTGTAATGATTTGTTTTATAAAGGCTGTGTCCCTCCGTGTGAATAATAATGAGAAATTATGAAGGTTATTGTGAAACAGTTGTGCTGTTTCCAGTTCAAACTTACAAAGACATATTTTGATCAGGATAGATTCTTTTTGATGATTTAAAGATCCAAATGGACACAGAGATATTTAAGTAGGACTGGAACTGAAATGTTTCTTAAACACCCAAATCTTAAGAAACTTGTTTTAATAAAGCCGCCCTCTGCTGGTCCATCTATTAAAGTATCTTAGTTTCTTATGAAAATTCTCATGGTGGAGAAAAGTAGAAAGATGATCATTATTTTATGAATTGCCATATAAATAATAGAGCAAAGCAAAGCAAAATAAATTTAAGGGTGCTAGACACATCAAATTGATATCAACCACAGAGGAAATATACTTTTTAAAATCATCCAAACTCTGAAGCAATCTAATCCTGGACTCTTAATGCCTGTCTGTCTGGAGGAAAAAAAAGTAAAATTAATATAATTTCTTTAGAACATGCAGATTTGCTTTCTGCTAAATCTCAGAAGGAAGAAAAAAATACTGTGGCAATCACTAACAATTTATGTTAATTTATTATATTTGCTTCAGTTGCTTAAGTCTGTCACATATATGTTGTATAATTTAGAAGGCATCCAAGAGATATAGCCAACTAAATTTGATCGGAAATTGATTTCTCTGTATTTCTAGGGTGGGCAAAAGTGTATCATTGCATTTGCACGTTTGTCATTGCACCTTCTGTCTGAAGGGCAAACTGTTGGGCAAAGACCATTTCTTCAATAAAAAATGAAGAAAAAATAAAGTAATGAGAGGCCACATTTTAACTGATAGGACAAACAGTCATTGATCAGCTCAGAGAGAGAAAATTGCAATGACACTGATGTACAAAGTCATCCTGGGAGGATTTTCTTTCTTTCTTTTACAGATACCTTTATTAAATTGTAAAAACAAACATTAAAATAACATAAAGTGGTGGGGGGGAGGGGTGGGGAATAACAGGACAGTTTAAAAAATGACCCCCCCAATCAAACAAATATGTAACAAAAGTGACTTCCAATGTATTTAATGTATTTCAGCACAAAAATAACACTTTAAAAAATTTAAATAAATTAATATTTAAACTATCCTAAAATATTAATAATAAACATTCTATATGTCCATATTATATTCTTTTCTTAATTTTAATCTGACACATAAGAAATTGTCAAATATGAATAACATGTTTTTTGTTTTTATTTTAAAAAACCACAACAGTTCTCTGGTCAAATCAGATTTAATCCTCACATTCCAAAATTGATAATTTTGGTTGATGTGCTGGTTGTAGCCTTATCTGGACCCGGAAACTTTGACAAACCCATGTCCTCATCACCCTGAAGCTGAACTACTGCAGTGCATTGTATATCCAGATACTTTTGAAGATCACCTGGTCTCTTAACAGATACAAAATTTATTTATTTTATTTGTCAATCGCTTGCAAGATAATAGGTGTAAGTATAAACATGAGTTTATACAGGAAATAGGTACAAATAAATGGGGACAATAGGACTGGGACGGGAGGCACGGTGGTGCACTTATGCACGCCCTTACTTCTTACTTCTTGCACTTCTTGTAGGCTGGAAAGGGAAGTCATGTGACATTGGGTGCTGCATTGGCTGTCAATTGTTTTCTAAGTGTCATTCAACATTTTTATTTTCATTCATAGGGCCTTGAAGCTTAGCTCTCAGATATCTCTAAGTCTTCAATTGTATCAGCCCATAGGAGTTTTTAACTTTTTCCATTATTAGACAACCACAGAGGAAAGCAACAGGACACTAGGAGAATTTAGTGTGCTCACACAAGACATGTAGAGTCCATACAAAAAGGCAGAAACAGGTGCAAATAATCAAGCTTCAGTACACATAAATCATGTGGAATTGCAGAGATACCAGCTCAGAATGAAGTGGGCAAAGGACACTGAATACACCATGTTTAGATATGCTCAAAATAATTAACATGGCCAATATTAAATGAAGACAGTAAATGCAAACAAGCATGGGAAGGAAATCAGCATTATGTTCTAAAACAGGGAACAAAAGTAAAGCAGGGCTTCTTAACACCTCTTTTGGCTCAGTCTTCTTCAACATGTTCCACAAGCAATAATGGGAACTGAAGGGCCATAATTTAAGCTTAACACTAATAGAAACACAACCAGAAAACTGCTGTTTACTTTGATTTTTAATCCTCCCAGGCCAGATGAACTGCATTTTTGAGTTTTGAAAGAATGTTCTGGTGATCTGGCTCAACTTCCATTTTTAAAAATTGATAGATAACTGAGAGAAGAAAAGAAGTAACAAGTGGTTAGATGAGAACAAATATTGTCCAATAATAGAAAAAGTTAAAAATCTAAGGAACTAAAGTACAACCAGACACTGCTATTTGGGAGAATTCTAAAAGAATCATAAAGAGATCAATAAATAAGCACTTTGAAAACAATGTAATCTCTAGAGTAGCTGTCAGATTAATTTTATTGCATTTATTCCTCAGGTAATTTCATTAGCAGAATATTACATAGCATTTTGATTTTAGCAGAGCATTTAACAGAGTACCCCATGCTAGTCTGATGACCAAGTTAGTTAGGAGGGGGCTGGATCATATGACAAATGAACATGTAGTTGCCCTCAAAACAATACTGGAAAGTGGTTCTTAATGGTTCTGCATCAGACTCAAAGGATATGCCACTGAGTTATGAATCTTGCACACATCAGCAAAAAGAATACAGTCAGTCCTTGACTTACAACAGTTCATTTAAGGCTGACTCAGCCTTTCATCCTTCCAAGGTAGGTAAAATGTGGAAATGATTATTGGGAGCCAATATGCTGACTCTATAAACTGAGAGGACCGTAAAGTCTAAGTGCTATTGCTATTAATGACCATTCAAAGTTACAACAGAACTGAAAAATGTAACTCTTTTTCACAGTTACGATCTTTGTAGCATCCCCAGGATCATGGGGTCAAAATTCAAAGGCTTAGCAACTGGTTCATATTTATGACTGTTGCTGTATCCTAAGGTCATGTGATCACTTTTTGTGACCTTCTGACAGCCAAAGTCAAGGGGGAAGTTAGATTCACTTAGCAACGGGGTTACTAATTTAACAAGTGCAGTGATTCTCTTAACAAATGTGGCAAGAAAGTTTGTAAATTGGGGTAAAACTCATTTAACAAAGGTCTCACTTAACAACAAAAATTTGGGCTCAACTGTGGTCATAAGTCAAGGACTACCTGTTTGGAAGTATAGCTGTAAAGGGTGTCAATTCAGAACATATTCTCACAGGCTCAGACATATAATCCACATTTGCAAGGGAGAGATGCTCTCTGTCACTAAGCAAAGATGGGTGTCAGAACCTTTCCCTATATTTGGGGTATATTTGAGTCCTTTAAAAAGAGCTAAAACTGGAAAGGAAAAAGAGCTGGCTGAATTCAGGATCAGACTGAGGTTTACTGTTTACCAGAATGATTCCCAGCCACTTACCCTATACGAACATCAAGTGAGAGCTGCACTGAAGGCTGTGAATCCCAGTAAAGCTGCAGGTCCAGATGGGGTGCTGGGGAT
>BHFT01068890.1:0-28292 GCA_004320025.1 Laticauda laticaudata
GATTTTATGTTATTAGGTTTTATGTTTTGTTTGTTTGTGTATTGTCTTTAAAAACTAATAAAATTTGTTAAAAAAAACAGATTAATATGTATGACAATTTTCATATTATTTATTTCCCTCATGTTCTGATTAATTCTTAGACAAGGAAAAACCTGCTGTGCTATGAATACAAAAAGAAAGAAAATGGAAATGGACACAAATAATTGAAAACCATACATCAAAGCACATAGTTTGAGCCATATTTTTAACCATATCTAATTTTTAGAAATACAGTTACCTTACTGCTTTAGTCACAGTATGTTGTTTTAATTAGGTCCCACTTTTCTACACAAAAGGCAATATTTTCTGCCAACAGTTGCCACATAGTTCTGATAATTTAGAGTTCTAAACATCAAAAAGTTCTCAAAGCTTGCTGAAAGAACAATATTTTACAATGCATTGTCTACCTCCCTACCTATCTGCCAACCTGTAGAAATAAATGAAGTGCAGATTTAAAAAAAGAACAAAATTATTCTAGTATGATATGAGAATAGTAAAGATAAAGTCAAGTTTCATAGAAAGAAGATTCAAACACATTCTATACTTATAGGCCATAACTCATATTGCAGTTCCACCATGAAATGTCAAATGGTAAGAAGAATAAAAATCTTTTAAATATGGACTTAACTTTTAACAAGATTCATACTTTTTGTACATCTACAGAAGGGAACTTTAGAGTGTGGACATCACAACAGAGAAGATCACCTTTTGGGCTCCATATAAAGGGAATCAAAAGGGCCTCCATGCAATGGTTGAACAATCTATTATGATGACCCCGGGTGTGGCACAAAGGCAACACAGTCACCTAAGTAAGAAGAGTCCCTTTAGTACCTCCAACTTTGCCCCCAGTGTCCAGGTTACCTTCAGCTGGAGAAAAAAACTCTCCCAAGAACAGTCTTTAAGTGGAGGAAATTCAGTTCCAAAACAAAGTACACAAACTGTAAATAAAAATCCACACAAACCATGCTGCAGTAATTAACTTGACAGGGCAGGAGAAGGAATTGAAGACTTGAAAGGTCAGCAAAACACACACAGTTGGGAAGATGCCAGAAACCCAGATAAGCCTCGATAATACCAGATAATTCACGATTTGCTCCCGATAATTTGCTGTGTGCAACTTCCCTTTTTAAACACTGTGTTCCCAGCTGCAGCTTATGAAGGGAATCAGGGCCCTTTCCTCCCCTGAAAGCCATGCAACTCACGTTGCTCCCTTCTCCATTCCTCCCTGTGTGCCCTAGGATGAAGAGGGGGTAGGCCTGGATCTTCCTCCAAATTCCCTCTCCCTTGCTCTAACTTTTCCCTGCTCTGCCCAGCTGGACTTTGCCCTTCCCCAGTGTCTTCCACAGCCAACAGAGTCACACTTCCACTCCCTGTCAGTTGCTTGGTCTCTGTCTCCGCATCAGATTCCGACAGGGGCATGACATCTATACAGGAGAAAGTATTCTCTTTAGAGCATTATAGGGTGGAAGGGTGGTATGCTACCGGTTCAGCCCAGTTGTATAGAACTGGTAGCTCTGAAGAACAGCTGACACTGAACCAGTTTGCTGCAACAATCTTTGGGTCGTCTGTTTGGCCCACCCTGGGCTCTAGGCTGTCCTTTAGTGCCTGCTTCTTCCTCCTCAGCTGCTTTGCGCGGCACAGCTGAGTGCCACTCAACAGCTGGAGCAGGTGAATGCTTGCTGGACCCAGTAATTTGTAAATAATTCACATACGCAGCATGCATTTAGCATGCATGTATGTGAAGCGAACCAGTTGTTATGCCAGTAGGATCCCATCCCTGTAGGTTGGGTAGAAAGCATCCATGTCCTCCTAGATTACTGATGGCCTTTGAGGGGTCATCTTTATTTTTGGAGGTCATTCACAGTTGCACTGTGATTCTTATGAACAATAGCTGCTGATACATAACAGCCAATTGCATACCATTTTTAGGTGAAAACACACAAATTTGCAATGTAAATCATTGAATAGGGACAGCACTTTTTTTGTAAAAAAAATCACACTTTCCCCAGTTAGCCCTGCCCACATATGTGAGATGTGGATCCATACACACTGTGGTGTTCAGTGCTCAAAAGTAATGCCTTTGCACACCCAAAGTTTATTTATCTCTGTACCAATTAACACTACTTTTACGGGTTCCCTCATAGCATCCAATTTAGGTAAGCTGTCTCTCATTTAAAAGATGATACAGCATGTCTAAAATCCATAGAAGATTTCCGATATGTTGACCTAGCAAGTTGTATCTCAAATTTTTCACATAATTTTTGCATGTTGAGGGAACCACAGTTTCCTTAGCAATCAAGAAACACGTTGGCTTAATGAATCTAGATTACTCAGCAGGCTCTCATGAACACTCTGCTTTCCACTTGGGAAAGAGTGAACAAAAAGTTGAAGTCTTCTCTGCAGGAATGCTAATTAGCTCCATGAACATATGCATGGTAAAAGTCATTAAAAGTACATTCTTAATTTTAGCTAAGCATGAACTTCCTCCAAATGCGGTGTAGAAATGGTCAGAGTATGAAACTGTAATCCCACCAACATTAAGAACTTGTTCTCTTTTAGTACTAATTATTTAAACAAAGCATTCACAAAAGCTTTTAACTCTTAGAGCTGTATAATTCAACAGCAACTTAGTGTTTGAACCAAAAGCAATAAAAAGTGATTGTTGGTTTTGAGTTAGATAAAAGGAAACTGAAATTGCTCTCAAGGTGCATTTTGCATGCTTATTATAAAATGCCTATTCCATAATCAGTTAAGCCCTGTAGAAAATGATGCCAATGTCAATTCTGTGCCTATACATCTTAAAATGATCTCTCAGGAAGTATTGGGAACACTACTGAAAAAAGGGATAATAAATATTAATAGATTTACTACTTGCTGAATTTGAATCTTTATTCAGCAAAATACAATTTTTGTGTTTCAGGACAAGCTGTGCCGAAACAAACCATATTAACCTGAAGGCCTGGCTTGCATTAATTACTGGGTTCCTATAATCTCCAAACCACAAATTATTTAACCTTTGTTTAATCTAACAATTATTAACATCCCTGTTTTTTATTTGTGTTGTGTGCTTTCTTCTGCTACTTTGACTTCGAATTTTTAAATAAAGAAATCTGATCACTTTAAAAATATTCTTCATTCTGTAACTTAATTCACTTTATTTTAATTTGGGCTTCACACATTTTAATATCTGTTTCTTTCATGAATAGTTTGAATTAAGTATGGTTTATAAATATTTAGTAAAATTTAACTACAGTAATTATGATTACATTTTTTAAAAAAATATGTTACTAATTTTAAAAAAAACATTCTTCTTTAAAATTCAATAAAAATAATTGTTGTTAAAATAATATAATCGCACCATATTGCTACAGCAGGCTTCTTATTTGTTTTCAAAGAAAGTGTCATATATCAGGTTTTAATTATTTATATTAAATCCAGGTTCCTGTGTTATTTTAAAGAAAGATGAGTGAAAATATAGCTTATTTTTTTAATTAAATCAATAGTTGTTTTTAAAATCACCAGCTTTTTTTCCAGCCTGCTTCTGAAAATCATATGCAGTGTGGTAAGTGTTTCATAGAATCTAAGTTGGATTATTTCTCCCATAGAGTTTTTTATAACTTTGTTTTGAGAGGTGTGTGCTTTTTATATTGATTCTGGTGGCTGATTGCCAGGCACAAATAACCAGAAACAGAGTTGAACTCAAAGCCTAAGAGTTTATTCTTGGCATCTATATATAAGATTCTGAATGACTAACAATTCAAGCTAAATTGGTGCTAGATAAGGGTCAATAGAATTCAGGGGGGCTAGGCTGGATTTATTTTATTTATTTATTTGGTTTGTCAATTGCTTACAAGATTTGGGTTTCTCGTGGCTACACAATGACTCCAAACTGATTACACACTTAACCCTACCTCTAACTGAGAATGTTCATCTCCTACACTGCCTGTTCTAATCTCTTCAGTTTCCTTCATAAGATTTCAGAAGTTGTTTGCCATTGTTTCTTCCTAGGTCTGTGAGAGAACGACTCGCCAAGATTTGTAGCTTTGTGCCTAAGGTGGGAATAGAACTCACAGTACCTTGATTTCCAGCCTAATGCCTTAAGCACCACTTTATTTAAAGAGTTGGTAGCTGATACCAACAAACAACTTGTAATTTGTTGCCACAATCAAACAAAGTCATCCATTTTTTTTACTTTTAATATACTGTGAAACATCAAGCTTTTGCCTTGTTTGAGATTTAAGATACAGTATATGTGGTTTGTTTGTAATTTTTGATTTTTGCCATAGCTGACCATAAGCATCCATAGAGATGACCTTAGAGAAGCTTCTAAGGCAACAATACACACAGAATAAAAATATATTAAGCCAGGGAGACAGGAAAATATTAGAAAAAGACTCCCATACACACCAGATTAACTGGAGTATAAGAAGGAAGGAAGAAAAAATACTTAAAGGATTCTATCAGTGTAGTCTCAATTACTACAGCCTATCTTCCTAGTCTTCGTATGGAGTCAATTTTACTATCTGGTCAAACTGTATGGCTGGAAAACAATTAAGAATCCAGCCAAAATCTCTGACCAAACTTTATCTTAAGAAAGTATGAAAAGTGATAGTAGCAGGTGTGTGGTTAATAAGTATAAACTATAGTAATATGGAAAACTCTAACATTTAACTAAAGGAGAAGTTGTGGAGGTTGGTTGGTGCAGTAACAAAGAAGACAGCACTAGTGCTCCACTCCACATCTTTGTTTTTAAAAATTTGTTTTAATATTTTGAAATTTCAATATGCTTTTATATCTGTATGTTTTATTATGTTGTAAGCCACTCGGAGTCACTTGAACTCCGATGGGTGGCATATAAAATTAATAAATAAATAACTAAACTGTATCAGTAATAGACTTCATGTTGAACAGTTGACAGTTCACATTCCTTATTGGAAGCAGATCCTCCTCTCAAATCTCTCTTCTTGATCTTAACAGTCTTCAGCAAAATGCTAGCTTTTTATAGGGTTCCTTAAAGAATGATATACAGAAGAAAAATAAAGCCATTTTATGGTAGATTGCAAGATTGCAGGGGAATGTCAGAAAGTTTAATTAGTTCTTACTAATTCCCACCAAATTGGCTAAAGGCAAGGAAATTGGAATTTGAGATAAAAACCCAAACATCTGGATGATATCAGGCTGCCTATTCCAAGTTTATGATGTGAACACTAACACCAATCTTAATTAGAACATTCCTTGCTATATGTCAAAGTCTTGAAGGAATGGAACTTTCTGCCCTTCTTTGGAAAACTACTAGAGATAATTTCCAGTTTTGGGCACCCAGCTTACTCCCAGTCAAATCCTCTCGCCAGATTAGAAGAAGGATACATGTTAGTTAGCAAAAGATATAACTTGATGTGAAATGTTGACTGACAAACATGGGGCAAAAGGCAACAGAGGTGGGGGAGAGAGAGAAACGAATAAAGAACACACAATAATATCAGCAATCTACATTATCTACATTATTGATATATGCAGAGCTTATCAAAGCATTGCAAACTATTACCTTGGATAATCTCAAAATAAATGGCCTTCCGTTATTCCAGGTTTAATTCTAAATGCAGTCCAAGGAGACGTTGAAGGAGAGTTGACAAGACAACTCTTCACAGTCAATGATGATCAGGTTGATAAATCATTAAATTGGAAGTTGACAAATATGATATTATTGTTCGACTTACTTAAAGCGTTGCCACTTTCAGACACTAGACCAGTGGTGGGATTCAAATTTTTTTACTACCGGTTCTGTGGGCATGGCTTGGTGGGCTGGCAGGGGAAGGATACTGTAAAATCTCCAGTCGGGGGTGGTTTTTGCTGGTTTTCCGAACTACTCAAAATTTCCGCTATTGGTTCTCCAGAACTGGTCAGAACCTACTGAATACCAGCTCTGCATTAGATGATTGTTGTGCTAATCATCTCACAATTAAGAGAGGTATATGTATATAAAATTGAAATTTTAATTGGTTTTCAACAATACAGAACTCTGTTTCTCCATTTTCACTGCCTTAGTTGTATCAGATACATTTCACAGAAAGAATAGTAATCCAGGTGAAATCCATTATTGAACTTAGACATGGTTATATAAAAATATTTCTTGCATTCAGTGCAACTGTGCATGTTTGCAACCCAGCCTAAAATTTATTCTCTTTATATTAGTGCTGAGAGATTGAACAGCATAATCCTCTGCCTCTCTACTCAGAAAAAGTCACATCCAGTTTAGAAAGGCTTACTTTTAGAGCAGCGTGTATAGGATTGCAGTCAAATTGATAGTTACTGCAAGAGGCTCTACTCTCAACATAAAACAACAACAACAAAAAAGAGGCCCTATTCATTTTTTTTTTTGCTGGGTTCAGCTTATTAAAAATGTATTAAGCCAAGGGCACATTGCGAGGACCTGGGACGCCATGAAAAATGTATAAGGTTTTATTTTTGTCCTTCATCATGTGAGAACAGAGCTAAAAATAACATTTGTGGAGGAAAGCAGACATGCAACATGTCTTTTTTTTTGTTTGTACGTGCAGGCATTCACACAAGAACACACAAACACAAATTCTCAGCAATTCTATGCCGCTCATTCCTCATCTTCTTGTTCAGCCAGTGGGGTGGATTATGACCTACATTTTTTGTTGTCAGTGGAAAGCACTTTTGCTTGGCCAGCTTTGTGAGACTACAGACATTGTTCCTAAAAATAAATGTATCATTTGAAAACTAAATTGTCCATTCCTAAACAGAAGCCTGATAGAGAAATTGCTGCCTACTGTCAAGTTAAGGCACCTTTATGAGAGAGCATCAATTTGGTGGCTTCTTAGCTGGTTTTTGGGGGAAGATTATTGGGATGTCAAATCACATGGTGGCAGGACTTCCATGCAGTAGTTCCTGAATCTTATTATTATCATTTGTTACACAATCAACGTGTGGGGTCCTTGGTGCTCTCTGAACTTAATTGTTTTCTTGCAGATATTTCATTACCAGACTATGTAATGTTATCCATGCTAGAGTTACCCTCCCTGTCTCAACCCTGAGCTACAAATATTCTCCTTTACTAGTGTCTGAGATCTTCACACATTCACATAAGCAAAAAAGAAAACAATAGTCTCTTTAAGAAGCTCGCACACTGAATGTCAGCAGGACAGAACGTGGGATGGTAACAAGAAACTTGAACAACTAGCAGGTAGTTGGGTTCTGGTGTTAGTCTGACACAAGCATATATGAATTCACTACAAAGAAGGTAAATAAATGGTGGTTAGGTTTGCAAGGTGTTTTCTAATTATATAATTTCCACAGTGAAAACAGTCATTTCTTCTTCTGTCTACAATTTCCACACACTCTTAAAATCTTTTTTGGAAGGTCCAAGGTGTTAAGAGAAGGGCTTGGTGTTTTAAGAGAAGCCTTCAGGGGAAGGAAAATAAATAACAGCACAAGACTGAAAAATCATCTTGCACAACACTAGATTTCACTCCATACGAGCTCCAATAAACATTCCAATTATTTTTAATAAACATTATTTAGATAGTGACTCATTATTCTAGTCCTCTAACTATAATACATGGAAATTATAAATCAATATTAACATGGCAATTAGAGCTTTGCAGGTTCATCCAACAGGTGTTCATGTAAACTGAAAGCTAATTCTTGGTACCCTCTGCAAATACAACTACTTGGTTAATTCTAGCCAAGTCTAATAAATTCAGTTGGGGAGGTAGAGTCAGTAATTTCAGATTCAAATCAATAGGGCTCTATTTAATGAAAGCTGTTCTTGAGCATTTATAGTCAAATTAAGCTGAGATGGCTGATATGTTTCTATGATAAGAAGAGAACTTTTAGTTAGGCAACACCAGAATATCTAAAAGCTGTGGACATTTGGGACAAATTATTTAATTGTTTTAATACAAATAAACCAAGAACACTTCTCTTACGTATAAGAAGACATGTTGTCCTTCCTTACATGTTGCAGTTATTAATGCTTTACTAGCCCTGTAAAGGAATAAGTTGGATTACATCTATATGTGGTCTGAAAAATATCAAGTATCTAAGCACGACAATCAGCAATTGTGTTCCCTCTTGCCACAGTGTGACTATTGTACTGTCCAACAGGAAAAAATAAAGAGATTGTTGAATAACATCCTTTTTCTAAGTTTGGTATTCTGACTCATGCCCTTTACAACTTTTGGGACTGCAACTTCCAGAGGAAAATGTCTCTCTGGAATTTCCACAAGATAACAAAATCTCCTAAATGATGCCTTCTCAGTATTCAAGACAACTATCTTGAAAAATCGATTCATTTTTACCTATTTCATAGTTCATAGTTTGGCATTCAAATCCTAAAATATGTTATAGGCATACCTGCAATAAAGATTTAAAGTCTGAAGTTCGGGCCATCCAAGTAATGGCTTTGGAGTGTGGTGAGCACAAGAGATTTTATTTCACAAATTTCACATGGGAAAGTTCTTTGTAAATGCCTTCTCCCCCCCCCCCCCCCCCCCCNCCCCCCCCCCCCCCCCAATCAGTATAGGAAACACTTAAAAATGGAATTCTGTGAGATTCTAGTCTCCTAATATTTCTGGTCATTATATACTATAGCACAGCGCAAAACATAGTCACCGAAATGGTAGTAACACGGGTTGAATCCCACCTGATTAAACCATAGTCTAGTGTTATGTGCAAACAAAAAAGCAAAGCACCAGTTTACCTACCAGTTTCTCTCTCTTAAATTGGGGTAAGTAGGACAACAAAACTACATCCTATTTGATTTTCCCACAAGATGGGATTTATGGTTTCATTGTAATTTAATTCAGCTTTAACATGCTATACCTCGAAATGTATTAAGATGAGAACTAATATAATTCGAAGCTACCTGGCTATTGGCCAACAACAAATTCTAGCATGTTAAGCTCCTCTTTCAATAGTTGAAGTTTATTTTAAACCATGTCAGAGAAGAGGAGGTGTAAGCTGTGGTTGATGTTAAACCTCCTAATACAGGCTATTTTTGCTGTTAAAATCTAATTATCTGATTTTCTAATGTGGCCATAGAGGGAGACATGATTAATGTTTTTAGCAATATCTCTTACAATAATTCATTGCATACTAATACAGAAACTAAAATGAAAGTGGGGGGAAAGCATTAGAATTGAGATCACAGAAAGGAGCAGGCTGCAGAAGGAAATGAGCTGTAAACAATTTGAGCCAGAAGCATGCAGAGTTTCTAATAGATTGAAATTTAGTTGCCAGGATGGTGTTTTGATTTGGGGTTTTTCCACAGTATTTAGGAGACTATGAAGTCCTGGTGAGCTTAATGAAGAGAATTGAAAACAGTTTTAGTACTGTCACTGTTTGTAGAGAATATAATAATAAATGTCAGATCCAAATAATCAGAGGTTAAAATAAAATATCTCTAATTTTAAAGGGCCCCATCACCTTACCTGATTCACTTATTACAGGACCATCCAGAAACAGGGAGCACGGCTTAATAGAAGTTGGTGGACTTCATTTTGGTCATTATTATGCTTGGAGAAGGCAGGCAAACTAACTGAGCAAAACAGAATGAAAGCTTCTGTTTTAGGGATCTGGGGATAGCCTTGGGACCAGCAGGACCTTGGGAATGTTGATTCCAAAATAGGTCCCAATAGAGTAATTGAAAATTGCTTTGAAATGTTTAGCCATGCATCCAATTCAGACAATTTGTCTTAGCTTTCATTCTTTCCCCCATCTTCAGCATGTTGACTTGGTTTATATTGAGCCAAAATTTCCTGGTTTGTATCAAACAGAAATATAGATTATAGTATGAAAACTGGCATTTTAAGAGGAGGAAAATGGCCATGGAGCCCATACTCATTCCTAGATTTCATAATATCCCAAATGGGAATTGAAACCAAATAAAATAAAATTTAAAGGGGTATGTTCCTGGTATTTATTGATCAAAGAAGTACAATTTATTATTTCATTCTTTTCACATTCTTTTTACTTGCTGATGTTTTTCTACTGTCGTGTCACTGCTGCTACAATCACTGTTTTCACCTTTCTTACTTTCTGTTTACCCTAGAAATAAATATAAATGATGTGAAATGGTTGCCTAAGCACCTACCCACCCACCCAAAGGGAAGAGCTCTTCTGCAAAATCTATTGCACCAATGTACAAACTATTTTATTTCTGAAGAATTTGGTATAAGGTTTACTGGTCTTTTCTAACAGTGCATAATCTGCTCATACTTATTGATGGCCCTTATTTTTAGAGTTTTTTTTTCTTCTGTCTGCTTCCCGTGTCACTTAAAATGCTCTGCTTGAGTTTTCACCATCGCATTGAAGCTATCTCAGAAACTCCACAGGGATGAGCCCTTTTCTTCTGATCCCTTTCAAATGCTAGTTCCTAACCTCTTGGCTCCTGATGGCTGGCTCTGATGCTCTCTCTGCTCTCCTCCTATCAATTTGATCTTTTCTTTCTAATCCTCCTGAGAGATCCCTTTTTGTCTCAGAGTCCTCAGATTGACTGGTCCCATCTTCTGTTCTATCTTTGTGATGACACACACTTCTTGCCATCAAGCAGCCAGACTTGCAGCAAATTTGAAATTCTATATCATTTGCATAAAACAGTAATGTTGTGTACTGTAGACCATGGTACACAATGGTAGGGGTCTTCAAGCTTGGCAAGTTTAAGACTTGTGGACTTCAACTCCCAGAATTCCTGAGCTAACATGACTGGAGGAGGAATTGTGGGAGTTAAAGTCCACAAGTCTTAAAGCTGTCAAGTTTGAAGACCCCTGCCATAGACATTTGTGCTGGTTCTCAAGTGAAAAAAGTCTTCAATCATCAAAAGTAGGAGAGGATGACTCCTTCCTGCTGCCCTCTACCCGTAATTTTGCTTTGGATAATTGTGGACCATCTGAAGAAGGTTTGGGGTGAACTAAAGGAGTTGGTAGTAGGATGGCCAGTTTCCATTTCTGTCAGTGGAAGATCAAAATTGGATTCGACCCAAAACTCTTAATGAGTTTTGCTACCAGAGTGAAAGACAAAAAAGAAAAAGTCTATATTGCCCAGGGAATAGGTTGGCTGGAAACAACTATATTGCTTCAGGATCAGCATACAGGAAGGATAATAAAATACCTCAGCAAGAATTTGCTTTTGGTAATGTAAAATAGACAGAAGAATTAGCTGAGTAAAACGTATTTGCAAAGGCCAATAGCAAATGCAATGCCCCTCTTTATTCTAGTTCAATGGAAATACGTATAAATTATAGTTCCCAGTGTAGTTTAATCAATATTTAGCAGTCCATTCAGATAATCAAAATAGAATTTCCCGTGTTTAGAGAGAAAACTCTGCTTTGCAAAATATAAAGAATGTACCCCTACTGGGATATTTCATGAGTGCAGATGAATAAACCTCCAAGCATATAATATTCATGTATAGTACCTTATTTTGTTGAAACATGAATGGGTTTAATCTATTGCTGACACTGCCTATCTTAGGTTAGACATTTGAATACAGAGTGCTTTATTGCAAAGAAAGGGGAAAATCCAGTATCTATCACAATGTATTTACAAGTAACACGGTACCAAAATTCTATCAAATTCTATCAAGATATTCTCCACTCCTGCAGAAATAGGAGGTGGATACCAAGAGCAAGAATAAGAGGAGTATTCAACAATTAAACCAGATGTTATGAAGTCCTACAGTTCCAAGTTAGTCCCAAGAAGAAGGCTGTAGACTAAGTACATTTAGTGAAAAACGTAAGGTTATAGATAGTATCCAAAAAAAATGTATTTGTTCTTTCCAGCTCTGGAAACACAAAGCCCATTAATTCTCAATCTGTTTCCTGCCACACGTTAAGTAGATAGGAACTTGGGCCTAATTGTGCAGAACAAGCAAACAAGTAAATTATTGTATTTATATTCACAAAACTTAAATGAAATTTCAGTTGGTAATGCCAGTTGAGGCAAATACTGTATCTCTAATGGTCATAGGGATAGGTCACACTCACAAAATGTAGGCTCCTTCTTTAGACTCTTTGAAATTTATTTCCTTGAAAATAGAATCTAACCAGGGTACTTAAATGCCATATTTTCCAAGGCACCTTATAACACCCCCCCAATAATAGTTATATTAATTCCTTAAAAAGAAAAATCCAAAATTTATACTGGTAGGTGGTATAAAAAGTTTGTTCAAACCATCCTAATTGAGGATGAGAATATGCAAACTTCCAAGTTACTGAAACTTTGTTATCAGTAAAGTTATAACTATTCTAATGTGTCATCAGGGACATATTTCTCAGAGATATTGCATTCAAACAGAAATAACCATATAGACTAACTCATAAGATGCTCATATCAGGGGTGGGATTCAACATTTTTAACCGGTTCTGTGGGTTTGGCTTAGGTGGTGGGCATGGCTTGGTGGTCATGTTATTGGCTGGGTATGGCCAACTCAATATTACTCACATCGAGACACGCATCTCCTCGCCTGGCCTCTCATGACTGTGGGGATGCTGCAACAGTCATAAGTGTGAAAAAAGTGTGAAAAAAAACTTTTATCAGTGCCATTGTAACTTTGAATGGTTACTCCACACAAGCAAAGTATCAGCAAAGGAGCGGAAAAAAAACTCCAAAAAAGTTCCTGAGACAGGAAGTCTAGTCCTGCCAAGAATGTAATAAGGGTTTACGGAGAGGCAGTTTCTGTAAGCACCACCAGAATGTTTCCTTCCTGCCTTCCTTACAGGATTAGGCCAGTAATTTCTTCTAACAACCGGTTCTCTGAACTGCTTAGACTGTTAACAACTTCTAGTGAATAGATGCGAATTGGTAGAATCCCACTCCTGCTCATATGCTTTGACTGATGTCGCTCTGTTCAGCAGATGAAGAGAAAACCCCTCAAGGCCACCCTGGAAGGGAAGGAGGACATCTGGCAGGAGAGCAGAGGCCACAAGCCTTGAGAATGTAGGAAATCCCAAATAACAAGTGCAGAAAAAAGGCCTTGGCAAGGAGGAAAACAGTTATATTGAGTGTGAAGCATTTTAGATAATATCTGCAAAAATGAAGTCGAGGATTAGCAGAAAGTCTTGGGTGAAGTTGGAAAGTGGAAGAGAAAATCATCTTTGAAATGGAATAAAACAGCTATGCCCAGCATTTATAAAACTCTACAAAGAGTAAAAGTACAAAAAAAAAAGAATATTTCCAGGTTGGCAAACATAAATACTGGCATTCGTACTGAAGAGCTGAAATGGTTCATTTAAGCTCTCTGCTGACTGTAGGAAAGGATGTGGATCATTTCTTAATACCCAGCTATTATCTGACCAACCTTCTCTGCCAAGATTACCACAAACTGAAGATGTAATGTGACATTCTTTAATGTGAGCAAGAACCAGGTTAAATACATGCATAAGAATCAGAATTTTCAGAAATTACAAATAGGAAGTGTAAAATACAGACCAGGAATTTAGAATAGGTCCATATCTTAAGATAGTATTAGTGGTTTTCTTCTCTCCTCTGTATTTCTTTTCTTGCATCTACTTTTAAGGGATTTCCAGTAACCAATACTCAGATACAGTGGGTCAAAGTTGCACTGCACTGATTTATTTATTTTTATTTCCACATTATTTTTGGGTATTATGCTGGAGCTATCACTTTATTTCTAATATTTTTTTTATTCTGATAATATCAACACTGAGAAAAAACTTCCTGTGTACAAATACATATGCTGCCTACAAGATAAATGCATGGATAAATGAGTATAACAAAGCAATATTATAAATGAAAAATAGCATACTGGGGTTTGTTTCCTCGTTTTTTGTGCTGGTAGAAGCCAGCCTTTTCAGTTTTACTGAGCTGTAATTTTAAGAATCAAGTCCTACTTTTTTTTGTTCCTTTCATTATTATTCCAAAAGAAATCTTTGTTGGTGTATAATCTGATTTATATTTTTGAATTTTACTGATATCAATCTAGGACTGCAAAAAAATAGATTATCATTCTTCTCCTCCTCTTCCTTTTCTGTTTGATGACGCCAACGTTTCCTGGACGAAATAAATTTCACATATTTAGGATCAGATGTGGAATGGTCATTGAAATGTCTGCCAAAGCTATGAGAGGAGAAAAAAGACTGCTTTCCATGCAAGAAAAATAAATCTGCTGTAAGATGTTCCAGTAATTCAGTAACTGAGAAACAAAATGAAGGAGAACTATGGCATTAATAGATTGCTAAATCAGAGTATCATTTAGAGCAGGGGTCTCCAACCTTGGCAACTTTTAAGACTTGTGGACTTCAACTCCCAGAGTTCTTCAGCTAGCAAAGTTAGCTGAAAGTTGAGGAACTCTGGGAGTTGAAGTCCACAAGTCTTAAAGTTGCCAAGGTTGGAGACCCCTGATTTGGATCATAAGGAAGCGTGCTATTGTTCTGGAAAGGAGCTATGGAATAGCATTTCCTGTTAAAGAAAACAGAGGAACTGACCCATGGCAGCCCCTTTGAGCCATTTTACTCAATTGGCTGGCCTTTTTAAAAATCTCAAATTACCAGTATCCCATTGTGGACTGATTGCTTAGCATCTGGCCTCAGAGCAAACCAAAATTTGCTAGCTGGACTGGAATGTTACATTACAATCTGTGCTCACATGAAATTCTTCAGATAAGGCTTATTTAGTAGCAAGTACCTCAGATGAACATAAGACCCAATTTGATGATAACAGATGACTTTGAACAATTTCTAAATTTTTACCATTTTGATATTTTTTACACCATAAGTCAGGACGTGGCATTATTTTATGTTATTTATTTTATTATTTTATGAAGTAGGACTCAGAATTGTTTTGGACTCTTTTTAGTCCTCAGAGCTTGATATAGTAATCTCTGAAGTCTAAAACTGGTGTACTGATTTGAGTATATACTCACAGTTCTTATCAGTGGTGCTATTCACTATTTACTTTTTATGTTTTCTTGTGTGTCTAATCACACTTGGCCAACAAAGAATTCTATTCTATTCTATTCTATTCTATTCCATTCTATTCTATTCTATTCTCTAGAGATTATTATGCATCAGGAGAAGAAAACATTTATAAAACTCTGAAATTGTGACCCTAAAAGCATTATATTATGTTATAATAAATGATTTGCTTATAATTTATATATCTGTTTGATTTTTGTTAGCCTACCAAAATTGCAACACTTTTAGCAGTAATAAAATACTAATAATAAACCTTCCATAATACAAATTAAACTGCACACCATAAAAATAACTAAAAATACAGTTATACTTGCAGTCCTAGGCGTCATGAAACACAACCTCTCTATTTCCAAGTTTTATAAAGACTAACACTTTGGCAACCAAACTCAACTTACAAAGAAGATACAGTGGTACAAATGCAACATCTTGCAATGTTTTTGAACCTTGACAACATTATATCCCAGAATTCCCCAGCCAGCGTGAAGTCCATACATCTTAAAATTACCAAGGTTGAGAAACACCAACTTGTGACTTCCAACCAGGTATCTTTTAGAAAGATCCATACTGGATGGGTTGCTTCTAACTGAAGAAGATGACCCTGCAAATATGTCACCCCTAAAGGCCCTGTCCCACTGCGCTTACGGATGCAAAGAGAATGTAAAACATTAAAAAAAGCTTGCCATCCATGAATCCGTTGTGTACTCATTGCATACGTGTTTCATGTGCTCTATCCGTGGAGCATCCGTTCACTGCGATTTCATCCATGCAAGAAGTTTTGAGCTGCACAAAACTTTGTGAACGGATGAACTTTCCGCCATGAACGATGTAAATCTGCGACATACGAGCAACAAACGTTCTATGTCCGTTATCATCTGTAAAACGTCCGCTGTATCCTCTCTGCATCCTCTGGGCATCCTCGCAGCTCACATCCGCTGCAGCTGAAAACGGAAAGAGGAAGGAAAGAAAAGGTACATGGAACGTCTACACAGCGTTAGTAGCATGGAAATAGAAAGGATGCGAAGTGAATGGTTTGCATCCGATATACATCCGTGAGGCATCCCCTTTCTTTCCTTTAGGCGTCCGTGATGCATCCACTTCATCCACTATGAGTCCACTTCGCAATTCTCCCCTGGAACCCCTTCAGAGGTGTCATCCGCTTCCATCCGCTTTCATCTGCTAGGCTTCCTATGAACATCTGTTTAACATCCCCACTACATACTACCCACATCCATTCTTTTCCATTCTGTCCATGCAAATTTTTGCCACTTTTTGGAGCGGATGACAACGGATGGAGCCACCCCCGAAATTTTGCTCTTCCGCTGTGTCCTTTATGCATATGTTTTGTGTCCATCGGCCAGTGGGACCGGGCCTTAAGTATTAAGGTAGAACCAGAATTTTAATTGGAGCTTACATCTCAGACAATCTATTTGGACAGAATTTTTTTTAAAACTCTTAATTTAAGCCACATTCTTTTCTTTGTCAACAGGGGCTGCACCTGAAATAAAAAGAATTTCCCTTTTACTTCAGATTGAAGTAAAAGATTTGCTTTGAGCGTGTGATATTTATGTTATATATTTATATACTTGTTCAGGTTTCTGGTTTTTATGGTCTGTTTTCACTTAGTTGATCCCATGTGGCGTTATTGGTCTGGGATTGTAAATAAAAATCTATTTCAGTTTCAGTTTATATGGCAACTGTGGAGACCATCATGCAATGTGATGGATTATATCAGGGTCCTGTATAATTTAATGCTTAGAGAATTGGACTAGACCTAAGGAAAGCTAATTTGAAGTGGATTCCTGAAGCCAACTTACCCTGTCACACTCTGTCAGATAAAACATCTGCATAGAATAAAGCAAAGGAAAGAAACCAGGTTGTTCTTTTTAATCAGTGCATATTTCTAAATATATAATTGTTACTATAGTTTGTTTTATATGTCATCTTTTAACCAAGAATACTTAAACAATAATAAAATAGAAATAGAAATAAATGGGATCAAAAACCTGCAATACTATTATTAACCATTTCAAGCTAAAAATTCCAGACTAAACAAGAAGGGCACATCTTTTCAAGAAGCAAAATCATCACACCATTACAACTAAAACCACCAAGAGCTGATCACAACTCTTGAAGATGTCTATTCTTGTGTCAGCACAGGAAAAGGCCTTCTCCTTTGTACTCAACAGATGGATCTCAGAAAGAGGGAGAAGGGGACATCTTTCCCAAGCTTTCTTGCCAACAAGTTCATTTCAGGACAAGTAGTAAATCATATCCTCAGGTAGTAAATCTAAATTATTTAGGATTTAGCCAACATCTCTAAATTATGCCTGAACATAACTCCCAATCAGTGCAGATTTCATCAACAGGAGAATCACACTGAAACTTGAAATAACACATACCACTTACTATTTAATTGCTGCCTTTTACACCAATTGAATTTGTTGAACTCCTCAAGTGTAGCCCACAAAGATTGCATTCTGGAAGTTAGATCAGGAAGTAGCTAATATATGTATAATATGCTAAGACCGACAAGCTAAGGAGTGCTCACAGCTGGTGAACTAATATGTGGAGTTGTGAAATGCATGGTTTGCCACTGCTGTTGCCTTGGTTCAAGCAGCACTCCCAAAATAGATTTTTTTTTTCATGAGGAATAGATAAAACATCTGTCATTTAATTTCCCCATATTTTTCTTGCCAGATACTGCTTCTCACATTTTCAGTTTGCACTCCATTAAAAGTTGCTTAAACTTATAACTCATTGTTTTGAATGTTCTTGCAATCTCTTTTAATTTCACGCTCTACTAGGTAATAGAATAGATGCCCTTGGCTATTCTCTCACAGCTTTGAATCTTCCCACCTTCCCCGGTAAACCTCTGAAGACTTCATCTGGCCATGCTGAGAGCTTGCCAATAAATATTAAACTAATTTTACAATCTTGTTCATTCCCTTATAGTTGTGGTAGTTGCATTTAATTTGTCATTGGGGAAATATGGAATGGGGGAATTGCTTTGCAATTTAAGAATATAAAAACATGAGAACAACTTTGTGAGTTAATCCAAAGATTCATCCATCTCACATACTATTTCTCATCGGAGTAAAATAGATGTGAACAGGAAGATTAAAAGCAAGATGTAAACATAATGATTTTCTACAGAACTTATTGTTATTCAATTTCATTGTTTAAACCAGGGGTCTTCAAACTTGACAGCTTTAAGACTTGTGGACTTCAACTCCTAGAATTCCTCTTCCAGTAATGTTAGCTCAGGAATTCTGGGAATTCTTAAACTTGCCAAGTTTGAAGACCCTTGCTTTAAACCCATAGTTGGTGGCAATGTAGCTTTAAGAACAAGAAAGTGCTTTATATTTTGAGGAAGTCTAGAATCAGAAACTATGTATTTTCACATGGGAACAGGCTTGGAGGAATTATAAACGAGCACCTGAAATCGTGTTTGTAAAAAAATCTCTTTTGATTTGTAGTGAACATCCAGTGTCTTTTAAAAGCAGAATATTGCTAATGTTGGTGAGAGGGAGGGGAGAGGGAGGGAGGGAGAGAGAGAGATCTGATCTAACCTCTCTCTCCCTTTCCCTTCCTCCCTCTCTCTCTCTCTCTCACATACACACAGACAGGGATTCAAATTTCTTAACAATTGCTTCTGTGGACATGGCCTAATTTGTGGGTGTGGCTTGATCGTCATGTGACTGGCTGGACATGTCTTGTATGTAAATATTATATTTATGTAAATATTGAATTTTTATTAAAAAATAGCAACATTTACCCAAAATCAGGCAAAGCAGGCAGGCAGATTGAGTTGCTCACAGAATCAAATATTCACTAAGAGATCTAACTTTCTGCATTCAGCTACCAGGGTCTGCACTGAATAATAGAAGCTTCAGTCCTAAGGAAGGTTCGGCTCTGCTTAAAAGCAGAGATCTAAAGATTGGCTAGAAAGCAAGAAATCCAATGGTTTCCTGCTTTCTAACTAAACTTTTAGAGGGCCGTGTCGTCTTGTCGACTACCAGTCCCTTTTTTTTTTCCTTTTTATCGTTGAATCGTCCGTTCAATGCCAGGTAAGGAGTAAATGGGCAGGGAGGATTCCCGTGGGCCATGTGGGCGATGCAGCCTTGCATTCCCACGCATTTCTCTGCGGCCCACCAAATTTTTCTTGTGGACCACCAGTGCGCCATGGCCCACTGGTTGGCAACCACTGCTCTAAACTATAAGTTTGGGCTTATTGAAAAAAAATCAATTTTCTAAATTCTTTTCACAATCCACCCACACTTTTCATTTTTATCCTGTTCTTAGAACTTCTAATTGTCGGTAAATGTGGTAATAGATCATCAAACCATTGCTCTCCACAGATCTAGCACTCTTAAGAAAAAAAAAAAAACCGTGATGTACCAAAATTAAGGGATCCTAAAGTCCGTCTTTAGAAGTAAATCTCAGTGGGCTGAACCTTCTTGTGTAATATAAAATTCATTGATTGATATTGGACATATTTATTATCTCTTTCTCTTATTCTGTCTCAACTATCTTACAGAAAGGTTAAGAAGACAAAACAATGTAAATAATGTAAACAACTGTATCCCCCACTAAGCTTCTTTGGGTCTCCAAACATGGCTAAACAACAAGTTTTGAGATTTTCTTTCTATTTACTCTTTTACACTTGTAGAAGCTGTAGTTTAGCAACATCTCAAATATCATTGGCTCTGCACTCTGGCATGGATATACTCAATACTATGGCTGGAAAATTCATTAGAAACATAATTGTTATTGGTTTGGAACTATATTTTTCTGTTTTCAAAAGGCTGTTTTGGTAATGTTCTTGAAGTAAGCAGGAATAAAAATAGTTTTTTAAAAAACTATTTCACCTCATATTTTGCCTTGAGAACTCATACAGAATTGTGATTCTGCTTTGAATAGTTTTTGTTGGTTCTGTATATACTGTAGTATTAATTTCAGTTGAACCATCTACTTTTTGAAGTATACTTCTTTTTAATAGTATTAGTTAAAATGGTGAAATAGCATGAGAACTGAAATGATTTAATTCTTCCATTGTTGTTGGTAGCTGGGGCCAAGAAATTTCTTCATTTTCTTTCTCCATTTAATAAAAAATGATGTTCATCATCTTCACATATCATTGCTTGCCTTAGCAGCTGGAATGATCTTATTCTTCCTTGGGTATTTCTGCTGGGAGTTTATATTCTTGGCATAAACTCTCACTATTCTTTGCTGAAATGGCTTGGGAAATAGCCAGGTCTTCAGGGCCATACAAAAAGCTAACAGGGTCAGGCCCATCCAAATTTCTGGGTGTATGCTGTTTCACAGGACAAGTGCTGCCACTGAGAAGGCACAGCTCTGAGGTCCAACAAGATGACGTTTTTAATAGAATGAACTCAGAGTATGCTGTCTCTACTAGATATCGGTGGGGTGGTGGACAGTAACAGAACAAGAAAGGTAGTCCTGCAAGTAGCCTGGCTCTATGTTATGGAGGGCTTTATAGGTGATTGCCAACACATTGAATTGCATCCATAAGCTTACGAGGAGCCAGTGCAACTTACATGTTTACATGGATATAACAACAACAACAAAATGCCCAAAGTTGGCTTTGTCAGTGCATACTGGATCATCTGTAGCTTCCAAATGTTCTTCAAAGGCAGCCCCATGTAGACTACATTACAGAAATCCAAACGGAAGGTGACTATGGCATGAGTGAAGGGTCTCACAGTCCAAGAATCACCACAATTGATGCACAAACAATCCTGTGCAACAGTTTATAACCATTTTGTCTTAAAGCTTTTGAACAATTGGATGGTAGTCAAAAGCGCTGACCAAAATACCGTGTATTTATGTTCACTTATTATACCTATCTCTTTCTTTCTTTCTTTCTTTCTTTCTTTCTTTCTTTCTTTCTTTCTTTCTTTCTTTCTTTCTTTCTTTCTTTCTTTCTTTCTTTCTTTCTTTCTTTCTTTCTTTCTTCTCTCTCATCTGTGACCTTTGCAGCCTATAGAAGTCACAGTGCTGTTGATGCTGAAATTTAGGAGATAATCCCAAACAAGGAACTGCCAAGCTACATTTTTATTTACAAGTATATACTTTCTCAACAAAGCAGCCTTGATTTTTTTCCCTTCCAGGTATTGGTGGAACTGAAACAGCTCCCTTCCCTGTTTAGTCTCCATGGGTGATAGTCTCACTGTCATCTATGACTGGGCCACCACACTGCTATGAAAGCATCTGAAGAAAACACATGCATTAACAATGGAAACTTCATCACAGCTTCTTTACAAAACTGACTTTTCCATTATGGTTCAGGCATATACTTATTGTGTTCTTTTTTTTTTTGGTTACTTCAAAGTACAACTAAAACTAATATATTAAAATAAAATAAAGGTCAAAGTTTTAATAAGTGAAAATTATGGATAAATCCAAGAACATACAAGATGAGTATAACACTTGCAACCAAATCACAGATAAAACACCTAAAGCTGCTGTTGGTAATACATCATTTTCTGAGTTGAGAAGGGTTGGGATAGAAAGCAATATTTTCAACTGAAGTCGGACTGACCCTCTTAATAATGGCCTTCCAGAAGTCAGTAAGACAGAACCTTTTCAGTTTTTTTTTACCTCATGCAACACAGAGGTTTCTTCCCCTCCCTCCTTTACAATGATGATTTTGTTGTATTTTGTTGTGATGTAATTCATGAGGTGTTAGAATTATTTGCAGGCATACACATTTAATCAACCAATAAACACCAGGCTGTTTCAATTTAATCTTAATATCAAGACTTACAAAATTGGTCTTGACTAATGTAGGAAGAAAGTGGAAATACGTATCAATATAATGATTTTATATTTTTTTTAAAATTAGCTTTCATCAGTATGATTGGTTTGTGCCATTCTTTAAATAAAGTTATGTTTTTGTCCTAATATTTTTAATCCAAGAATGACTGGAAGAAAATTGCAAAGGTTTCAGTTTTATTCAGCCTGCAGTGACAAAGATTTATTTTCTAATCTACGAGAAATAATAGAAGGCATTAATTGAAACTAGGCAAGATTTCCTCCGTTTCTAAAATTAAATGTATCCGTTTTAAATTAATAAGCCTCTGGGCATGGAATACTTTACAGTAAATTATATTTGAGGGATTGTACTGGTTACGAGATGCAAAATTGTTCTTCAACATTTATATGGTTATATGATGACTTCTGAGGTCCTTTCTAGGCATGAATTGCTATGCTGTTTCAAACTGGAGAAAAAAAAATGAACAGCCACATTTCTGTATTAAGTGTGCTATTTAATACATTTTAAATAATAATACATTTCTGTATTAAGTGTGCTATTTTGATCTTAAGAGTTTTCCTAAAGCAGATTATTATGGGCTAATTGTTTTAGAGAAGGCAGTTTTGATAAGTGATATTGTAGCCTACTCCAATTTAATTATTACAAAAAGAGATAAAGATGCCTTTAAGTCAAGCTTAACTACATGAACATATTTGTGAAGCTTTTCAGAATAATTTGTCATTGCCTTCTTCTGAGATATCTCAACTATAGCCGTTCAATTTTCTGATGGCATCCCATCAGAATCCTAAGCTGGGTCTAACAATTCTTAGCTTTTTTAAGTTCAGCCAAGGTCAGTAAGCTGCAACCCGTCTTAGCCTTTGAAATTAATTGCATGTTTCATCCAAACTAACATACATACATACATAAGGCAATTTGTTTCAAAAATACTTGAATGCTCCTTCCTTCCTTCCTTCCTTCCTTCCTTCCAAGGAAGGAAGGAAGGAAGGAAGGAAGGAAGGAAGGAAGGATCCCTCGGACCTCCTTCCTGCCCACCATGCCTGGGTCGGCTTTCCTTTCCTTTCCCCAGCAGCTACTGACAGAAGTGCCCAGTCAAATTCTAGGCATCTAGAAAGCTATCAAAGACAATCTTCCTCAAGGCTGGAAAGGCAGCAGTTCTGAAGGCTGGCCAGGAAGAAGAACAGAAACTATAGAAAGCTAATCAAGGCAATCTTAAGGCTGAGACAAGCTTTTTCCAGCCTAGAGGGAGATTGTCTTTGCTATTTTTCTGGCCAGCAGAAAGTTCTTGCTCCAGGCCAGCCTTAAGAACAATCTCCTCCCATCCTTGTTAGCAGATGCAGCAAAATGGAAAAATAAGTGGACTCTGGCCAAATGGGACAAGGAGAAGGCCGAGGACTCTTATGAATGGTGCAGCTGGAAGGAGACCTGTGTACTGGAAGGCCTAGCCCGTTAGTCAGCCAAGACTTTCTGGCCTGTAGCAAGTTTCCACTCACCGGTGGGCCTAGTTGGCTGCAGTCTTTTGGGCAGGGGTAGGATCCATGTGTGGGTAGACTTAGCCAACTGATAGGTATAAGTATAAACATTTAAGTATAAACATCTTACTCATGTTTATACTGATACCTATTATCTTGTAAGCGATTGACAAATAAATAAAATAAATAAGTAAAACTGAGGCTTTCCTGGCATGGTGAGCAGGGAGAAGTCCCAAGCCTCTTGGGACTGGTAAAGCAGGGAGAAGGTCTGTCTCTAGTAGGCTTTGCCAGCTGAAAATTGAAGTACACACAGCTTAATGTTTCTGGGATTGAGAAATTTTGAGCTAGATTGGTAGATTTAATTGTGATAAATGAACTTTTTCATATATGAACTTGAGAAGTTTTTCTTTCCCTTCCCAAAAAATTTCTTTTGAATATAAGCCTTTGAAGATGGATAAATATCCTGAGAAAACTACTCATTTTTTTTTCAAGTGGCGTAATTTATTCCTTTTTAAAAATGTCCTTGCTTTTGAGCAACTATTCAAAACTGTTGAAACCAAATTGTGCACCAGTTGAATTGCTGTTTCACTATACCAAGGGTCTTCAAACTTGGCAAGTTTAAGACTTGTGGACTTCAACTCCCAGAATTCCTGAGCTAACATGACTAGAGGAGGAATNCTTCAACTCCCAGAATTCCTGAGCTAACATGACTAGAGGAGGAATTCTGGGAGTTGAAATCCACAAGTCTTAAAGCTGTCAAGTTTGAAGACCCCTGCGCTATACACTAATGTAGTCTATAACCTATAGATTTGTGCAAGGTGGGATGGAAAAAAATGTTTCCCCTGCAGATTTAAAGCATATAATTGCTTATAGAAATCATTAGTCTATTTTCTCATCCTGGTTTCTACCCATAAGTAAAGACTTAATAGAAAGACCCATGTTCAGCTATCTTCTAAAGAAATATTTCAAGTATACCAAATTGTTTTGACATGCATATGGATTACATGTACTCCCATCTGCCATTATATGTTATAGAATGTTATATACATTTATGTGTGCATGAAGAAAAAAAAGTGCATATCTGTCCTTTGCATGCATGAGGTTTTAGACTAGAAATTATTTCTAAAAATTCCTAATTGTGAATTGATAATATTGCTAAGATCTTTATCTTTGTGGTGCCAACTGACTTGCAAAGAGAAAACAGAGCCAACAAACAGGAGAATAAAATAGGGATGTTTAATGGCTACCTTTGACTTCAGAGGACATTCCCCCTGAATTAGTATCCCACAGGTTGCATCATATTGAATTTGGTCTGGACCCTGCCTTTTCTATTAATTGCTAGAATTATTATTGAAAGGAAAACACATTCTTTTATAAAACAAGCCTCTTGTACATGACACATATACACGTGAAATAAGACTGTTCAATAAGATTTTCCAGTTTTTTTTCAAGATAAACCGATACATTATTTGAACTCAAAGAATATTTTCAATAGAAAAGAGTGGGGGGAGGGGAATTCTCTTCTTGAAGCCCACATCACACTGCACCAACGGATGGAAAGAGGATGTAAAGCGGAGAAAAATGCTTGCCATCCGTTGGTTAACGCGATGAATCCGTTCTGTACTCACTGTGTGCGTGATTCATACGTTCTATCCGTCCAGCATCCGTCTACTGAGATTTCAGATTTTCATTGTCCGCTTTCTTAAGAGAAGTTTGAGCTGGTCACATAAACGTTTTGAGCGGTGATGTGGAGGAGACTTTTCCGCCCATTGTCCGTTGGGTCTTACATTCCTGTGCGAGCTACGATACGGGTGAACAGTGAGACGTTCTAGCACCTGTTTGATGGCACGTCCACTGTATCTGCTCAGTATCCGCTGGCGCATCCGCGTGCTAGCTGTGCGGCAAGTTCCGCTGCAGCGAAAATGGAAAGAGAGCCGGAAGCGAAATGGTACACGGAACGTCCACCGCAGCATTAGTACACGGTACATAGAAAGGATGTAAGTGGATGCGCGTCGCATATAAGCCATTAAAACGGAAAAAACGTTGTGTTTGAGTTAGGGGGACGTAGTCCTTGGATAGTTTAAAGGGGATGTTCTGGAGTATCCTTAGAGGATGCAGGAAGGACAACTAGCGGAAAAACTTATAATTCCTATAAAAAGGGGGAGGTAATTACCTTGGACTCACTTCAGTCAGCAGCCTGGTGTCAGCACGATCTCTTCAGCGCTTGGCGTCTTGTTCTCTTGCTCTTCACCAGAGCAGTCCAGGGTTCACTTCTCGCTGCGCCTATGGATCATCAACACACTCCTTTTGGAAGCCGCCATCCTTCTACAACAGTGCAAAGGCCCTCTTCAGAGTCTTTCACCTGTTCCAACGTCAGGAAAAGGGAGGCAGTTCAAAAAGTGTTGGGTCGAAGATGGATCTGCGAGAAGTGGCGAGTACGGGACTGTATGGACTCAGATGGTGGAGCTGAGGAACGAAGACACTCGTGCATTCCAGCAGCTTCATGAGGAATGCGCACTAGCCATGTTTGATGAAGTTGTGGAGCGCCTGGACCCAGTTGCCCAGGCAAACACGGCACAGTCCAGCCCGCCTGACCCTGGGCTGAAGGTGGCGACTGACTCTGGGCCACTGGCGCTCCGGGACCACGTACAGGAACATGCAGTACGCTGGAGGGTGGCCACACCACACCATCAACATTGTGGTCAAGAAGTGGTGCAGGCCATCATCGAAGAATACCGCTGGAGGAGCTCCTCAGTGCCCCACCACTGAAAGCAAGGCTGGAAGAAAGTTGCAGGAGCAGTGTAACAGAAGTGGGAACTGTCCCGCCCACAGGCCGTTTGGAGAGGCATAAGATGGGAAGCACGTGGCCTGCAAAGCTCCAAGCCAACTCAGGTCCACTTATCACAAACTACGAAGGTGGGGCTTTTCTCAGTGCAAAAAATCATCCTCTTCGCATGTGGGTGCGACTGCTGACGATGTTCAGTGTATACATCGATGCTTCAGTGCACGGCCACGCTTCAGATGCCCAGGTATACAACGCCAGTCGACCTCAAGGAGGGGCTGGAACGCAACCTCAGTCATGGGGCTTCCAATCCAGAATCCCTGCCCAACAGAACGCAAGATGTGCCCTACTTCATCGTGGGGGAATGGATAGCTTCTCACCTCCCCCCTCACAAACCTAACCTCATGAAGGCCTACACTTCAAGATATTCTCTCACTCCGTTGAGAGAGGTAGGATCTGTAGGTCACTAGCAGGCTGTCCAGGGCAAGACGGGTGGTGGAGAACGCCCTTTGGCTATCCTGGCCAACTAGGTCTTCCAGGTAACTGTTCATCCGACCTCATGCAGCCCTCTACCAGGGACGTGTGACGGAACGATCGTGGAGAGCTGTGGCTGGGTCGAATCACTGCACAAGTCCGTGCGTGACTCCGCTAACCAGTGTTAGCACGAACGGCTCATGGACCGCCCAATCAAGGGCAATGGGGACATGGAGCCTGGTGAATGAGGCAAAGGATTAACCTGATAGAGCACTGTGGATCGTCCAGGCCCCAACAGAGCTTCACGTGAAGGGAACGAAGGCAGCGGCAACCTCTGAGACCTGGGTGGCAACTCCCCAGCTTGGGCATGGAGTGCAGACAGGAGGTAGATGCTTAATTGGATGCTTCCTTCAGCCTGGTCGTCATCAACTGATGAGATTCTGCCATGTTGTGATGGTCCCTACATGATGTGAACAGGGCATTTAATAAAGAGTTGTGTTTTATGTTGAAATGTGTGATGAAATGATTAAATTGGTTATTGAATAAATAAAGCCGCCATAGGAGTGGGCACCTGGGAGGGTGGACCATACAGTCCACTATGCTTGCATGGAGGCTTACTATCCGCACAGCTAATACCATCTCCACAAGTATCCCTGCCATGCCCACTGCTATCCTTGCCCATCCCACAGCTATTACCCAATCCCACAGGTATCCTGCCCATCCCTAACAGCTATCCTTACCCATCCAACAAGCATGCAAGGCTTAAACCATTTCTAAACAGTTTCCACCAAGACTTTATTTAGTAAAAGACTGAACCAAGTGTAGGAAGCAAAGAAACCTTTATTAATAACAAACTTGTAGGAGTTTATTAAAAAAGCAAAATGAACCAAGAAAAGTGTCCCAAGCAAAGAAAAAGTCAACAGGTAACGAACCCTAGTCTCTGTTTGCACTCTTCGTCAGCTCATTCTGAGGTCGTGCCATCGGTCTCAGGGGTGAAGGGTCCAGGCTGCTGTGGAGGTGGCAGTGTGGAAGTGCTGGTCTGAGGCGCCATTGGGGTGGCCTGGCCTTCGAGAGGACACCAGGGGATTTGTGGTTGCTGGAGGAACTCTCAGAGAGCTGGGCTCAGTCCTGTGAGTTGAGAGGCCCTTCCTCCAGGCATGGGATGTCAGTCCGCAGACGATGACAGATGTTCTGAGGCTGGGCTTGGCTGTGGGAGTGGAGGAAGGAGGAAGTGTAGTGGGCTGTCTGGTTCTGCAGGTCAGGCGAGGTGAGGTATCGGTGGCCTCTGTGGATTGATGGCATCTGTGGCGTGGGTGGCATCTGTGGCGTCAGTGGCATCGGTGTATTGGTGATCGCGTGGCACTGTGGTGTGTGATGTACCAGTGCTGGCACTGGGAAGGGCTGCCTGTGCTGGCTGAATTCCTGTATCCCATAGCTTGGATGGGCCTGTGATGATACCTGGGGTGGAGGACCAGACCTGGAGTGGGTGGGAGGCAGGTTCAGCTGGGCCTGGAGGGGGTCGGCAGAAGACCTGGATCTCTCTTGATCACCTGGTACTGGGCTTCAGGCATTTCCATGAGGGTCTGGTTCTCGTAGGTGAGGAAGGGCTTTCTGTTAGAGGAATGGTATGTCGAAGTTACCAAGCTGAGAGAGGCAGATCTACGCTGCTCTTGAATGGTGTCGCCTGATCTCCAAGAAGGACACTGTGGCTCTGCCCCCCGGTCTGCCTTCTCTGGCCTGTTCTGTGGAGGTGGAAGTTGGGGGTGGGTGTGGGTT
>BHFT01068894.1:0-22590 GCA_004320025.1 Laticauda laticaudata
GAAGCATCGCGTTAACGAACGGATGGCAAGTGTTTCTCTCCGTTTTACATCCTCTTTGCATCTGTTGACAGGGATGTGTGACAGGGTCACAGGGGTGTGTGACAGGGGCTTAACATCTATTCTGATTATGGCTCATGTGGGGAAGAGAAATGTTTCAGAATGAAGAATTTAACATGCCCATCAGTCTTTAATCATTAGAATGACCACACAGACATGTCCTTAACTCATCCTGGCCTTGGGGAAATCATATCCAGATTCTCAATTTACAGCAGACATGTTTTCTGACATTTTCAAGTTTGGATATTCCAGCTATGTAAATAAAAAGTAATGTGAGAATCATCTAAAGATACAGCTTGTTCACAATGGTAAACAAGCATGATGACCTCCTACTTTTAAGTTCAAGCCCAGTTTTTCACTTATGTCAAACTCACGGAGGCAAGGCCTATTAGAAAAGATTCATTATTCAATGTATTTGTTAGCTTTCTATTTCATCTTTCTTCCTTGAGCTCAGGGCAGTTTACAAAGGGATTTCCCCTTATTTAACCCCCACAACAACTTGGTAGATGAACTGGGTTGAGAGAAAGTGTCTGGCCCAAAATTGATCAGTGATCTTCTGTGGTTGAGAGTGGGTGTGAAGTTTGGTATGCCCAATCCTAGTTCAGTACCTTAATTCTAATCTATATACCATATTGGCTTTCAAGGTCTTTTTCTTCTAACTTCACTGACCATTGCTGTAATTAATAGGATTCCAAGGTAGTAATTGCCTAGCTTGGAAATTTCAGGTAATAGTAGGAAAAAAAGGATCGCAATAACAACACGTTACTGTAACACTTTTTTTAAAAATGTGATTCCCAAAGACTTTTGCTTGTTGAGCAAAAAGCTTTTTTTTTTTTGGTGCTGAATTCCCATTCGTTGACTAGCAATGGTTCAAGAATGAGGGTAATTTTACTGGGCCCTGCAGTAAAATAGAACAGGATTGATTTGACTGCCAGCACCATGTTTCCAATTCTGATTCTGGAGAGGAAAACAGCTTAAATATCTTAGGTGCTAAAGCATCTCATTTGAACTATCTTAGAGTGGTAGATAGCACTGACAGAATTTTTTCAGTGTGGCCTCATATTTAGACAAGTTTTTGTTTTGCAAGAGGATACAAATTATATTTTACCAGTTTTTAAATTTACTAAAAAAATCATATGTTTTTTCATTAATTTGTATTGAGTATTGCTTGAACTACTCTGTACTCTTGTGGTTTTTGCTATCATTATTCTTAGTTTTAGATGCCCAACATACTAGTAAATCATATGAGGATTTATGTACTATTTTACTCTTGAGTTGAATTATTTTGAGGAAAACCTCAGTTGGCAGTGTTACATTCTTTAAAACACATTTATAAATATCAGATATAGCATTAAAACTATATGTGATTTCTGTCCATTATATTACTATATCTTTTAAAAAGGAAAAATAAAAAAAATACAGAAACATATACATATTAATGGAAAATCTTGTCCCCTGAAGTTTGACAGTCCTCTACCCTTTTACTCTTAAAGCTTTAAAGACCTGGCTTTCCCTCCAAGGGTTGAGAGAAAATTAAATTGATGGCACTTGAGAACGGATTGACACCAGGCTTTTATTGTTTTTAATGTTTTATGCTTTATGCTGCTGGTTGTGTTTTATAGGTTTGTTTTTTTTTAATTAATGATTTTACATGTCCTTTTAATCCTTGATTGGGAACCACCCAAAATTGGCTGAAAGCTGGCCAGCTATATAACTGTTTTGTTTAAATAAATAAATAAAATATTGAGCTATAGAAAACAATTTTGCATTTTAAAAGATCATTTATCATATTTCTACACTGTACCGATAACATTTGGAAGTAACACCGAGAAAAGAATAAAGGCATTGTCTAAGTAACAAACAAAGCTATTCAGGATCCTTCCAACAACAGCAAGGTGCCAGTGGCTTTCATCCCCTTTTGAATTTGAGAGGCTGGTCCCACCAAGTCCATAAACTGTCGTAAATGGCAGTAATCACTCAAGCAACTTTAACTTTGCCGTTTAAGGAATACATGATTTACAATTTTTAACTAGAAAGATGCAAATTTCTCTGGATTCAATTTGATAGTGGAAGAGCATTTCCATTTGGCACTTAGCATCTTTATTGCTGAACACATTTTTCCCCTCCTGTACATCTCATTTTCATTGCTCCAAGGTTCCAAATCCAGAAGGGTAGCTTTCTTATGACCAACCCAGGAACAGCAATTTCATGAGGGTTATGCATAAACGTAAAGATGCACAATGGTGTATCAAATATATATTGGAAATACAATCAGTCTGAAGGCATCTAAACATTACTGAGATCAAATATATATTTTAATTCAGACAATTTTTAAAATGAGTGTAATGTTAGGTGCAAGAAACCAGGAGTCAGGACAGAATTCAAAAGCACCATGAGTTTATTCCATCCAATCTATACCCAAGAATCTCATCTATTAATGGTCAAGGCAAAGTGGTGCTAGCTAAGAGTCAATGGACTTGAAGGGGGGGCTGGACTTAAATCTCTTTTGCGGGATGTAGGGACACCAGACAGATGATGCATTTTCACCATGCCCTCCAGCATGATGAACTGAAACCAGAGGTTTTTCTTCGAGGTGTGATGGATAAACAGTTGAAGAAAAAAATGGAGCTTTGCTTTTATATAGGAAAACAGCAGCAAGACATTTGTATACACAGAGATGGAAAAGTTTACAGAGTCCCACTATGGAGAAATGGATGATGAAATTAATGGAATTGGCTGACAGGGCAAAACTATTTTAATTTTTTTAAAAAAAGACTTTGCCTAGTTTTGTTTCTACTGTGTTTCTCACAAAAGAAGGCTGGGCCTTATTTTTTTTTTACCCTTGAAAAAATGGCTGGGCCGTCTTTTCAGGGGTGACTTAATTCCCCCCCCCTTGCATCCTCAGGCAGGCGGGTGGCGACGGCTTGGATGTTGACCTCGGCGTTGGTGGGGCACTTCGTATCAGGAGACCTTCCGCCACCATTGCTTTCCCTTCTCCCCGTGCTGCTGCAGTGTTTAGAGTAACACCGCGATGTTTGGCGCAGCCACGTGCAGACAGCCAGGGCTTCTCCCTACAACCAGAGCCCGGCAGAGACACTCAGCTTCAGGCGCTCTTGTCGCCGCCTTCCCTTCGTCTTCAAAGGCAAAGCCAATTCTTTTAAAAATGATGCCCTAATACTGGTACGACAAAGCCTCCTCTGCCCAAGAGAGCAGCCCAACCCCATGTGGGGAGGTGAATCTCCCAGGGCCGCAGCGCAGGATCGCCCCCCCCCCGGGAGAAGCGCCCAGCCACCATCCCTGCCTGGCACCAGGCAGAGCATGAAGAGCTTTACCTGGGGCACCCAGCACAGCTGACAGGTGGGCCCTCCTGCCCAGCGGCAGAGCTCTCACCAAGGCAGTGAGCACCTCCCTGCCAGGCCCTCCACTCATCCCACCAGGGCTGCGCCAGAGCCGTGCAGGCTGGGCAGAGACGGGAAAGTGAGCTGCAGGTGCGTGTCCAGCTGCCAAGCGAAAGAGCCAGGCCGACCTGAGCTTGGTTTCCTCCCCAAGTCCCTCCAGCCCAAACTGGAAGGGACCACCAGGAGAGGCCGCCCAAGGCAGTGATAGAGGCCACCCATCCGTGGACAGGGAGGCAAGGCGACGGCCTGCGCTGCATCCTCCTCCAAGCTGAGCCCCACTGAGTGAGCGCCTCTTCTCGATGCCCATGCCGCTGCAGCGTTTGGAGCTGCTGGTAGGAGATGCGCATTTGGAGATGCATAGGGACAGGGACAGGCTGGGCAAGGGGTGGAAAGGACGGGCAGCTTCATGCTTTCTCCGCCAGACCCACCGGCCAGAGAAGCAGCACTGCTATCGCCTTGCCTCCCTGTCCGTGGATAGGTGGGTGCTATCACTGCCTCAGGCAGCCTCTCCCGGTGGCCCCTTCGGGTTTGGGCTGGAGGGACTTGGGAAGGAAGCCAAGCTTGGGTCGGCCAGGCTCTTTTGCTCGGCAGGCAGGCGCGCACCCTTGGCTAACTTTCCTGGCTCTGCCCAGCCCTCATGGCTCTGATGTGGCCCTGGCAGGATGAGCGGAGGGCCCGGCAGGGAGGCGCTCGCTGCCTTGGCGAGAGCTGCGCCACCGGGCAGGAGGGCCTGCCTGTCAGCTGTGCTGGGTACCCCAGGTGGAGCTCTTCATGCTCTGCCCAGCGCCAGGCAGGGATGGCGGCTGGGTGCTTCTCCCGGGGGGGGGCGCGATCCTGCAGCCCAGGGAGATTCACCTCCCCACATGGGGTTGGGCTGCTCTCTTGGGCAGGGGAGGCTTTGTCGTACTGGTAGTAGGGTGTCGTTTTTAAAAGAATTGGCTTTGCCTTCGAAGGCGAAAGGAAGGCAGCGACAGGAGTGCCTGAAGCTGAGTGTCTCCACCGGGCTCTGGTTGCAGGGAGGAGCCCTGACTGGCCGCGCATGGCTGCGCCAAACTTCTCCCCGCAGCAGCATGGAGAGAAGGGAAAGCAACGGTGGCAGAAGGTCTCCTGATATGAAGTGCCCCACCAACAAAGAAGTCAACACATATCCGGGTATGCAACAAAAGTACTTCCTAACGGCAAAACCCCCTGCCATTCCCCCCCATTTTGCATGTTTTAATATAGGCCTTAATTTGGGGGGAGGGGCTTAATTTGATTTTATGCCTATAAACATGCTGGGACTTTCTATTGGGGGAGGCCGTATTGTTGGAGAAACACGATACATGGTAACAATTCTTGGACTTTTTGCTTGAGATTAAAAGAAATGCTGTATTCATTTTGGGATGTGACAATCAGAATGGTTTGTGATTACAAAAATACTGTATATTCCTGAATTTCAGACCAAACAGTTAACACATTTATATTTGTAATTATTAGAGAAAGTTGGAAGTTAGTCTCTTCTTATTTTCTTTCTTTCATATTTTCCCCTTTTTACCTGCACCTTACTCTGCTCTATATTTTACCCCTTTTAAAAATATTTTATTTACAGAAATTTAAAGTATAATTTTAAAAAGATGTACATAAATACTTCATTTTTCAAAACATTGTTCTCTCAGCCTACCATACCTTATAGATCTATCCAATGGGGAAAGGAGACCAATGGTATAGAATAGATCCCCTGAGCTCCTTGGAGAAAGGAAGGATCTGGGTTTCAGCACCCGGGAACATTAGCTTCTTGCATCATCCTGTCACTATGACAGAGAATCATGGTTAAGTCTGAATTAAAAGTTTAGATAAATGGGAAAACAAGCAGAAAATTTATTCTCTCCTTCTGGGTGTACATTCTTACTTTGCTTTGTATTCAATTATCCAGGCAGCTTTGGTTAACAGTTCAAAAAAAGGCAAACTGAAGAAAACTCCAGCAAGACTAACACCGACAGCAACAAAACTGCAGTAAAAATCCCTCATGAAATCTCTTTCTGAATAAAGTGTACAAAATAAAAAGCAGCTGGTCACTGAAAAAGATATTTAGGAGGTTCCAACAAGTCTTTCTGTGGAGAAAACTTTACACTCAAGGTATTACAATAGGGGAAACTTTCCCCTTTTGGTTGCCTATGGAAATCATTAGGCAATCATGCTGCTGCAACCAGATTTTGGCACAGCAATCTTGGGATGCTCAGATACCACATAAGGAAATCTGCTGGAATAATTGGCATATGAGTTGTGGGATGTTCTTGTTCTTGTGTGCCCTCTTCCAGTATCCTGGCAACCATGGAGATGGTGCATCATGTGCTTTCTTGTTCTTTCTCACCTCCTTTGTGTTTGGCTTTAAAACAGTGTTGTGTACAGTCCATGATCCTCCTGGAATTATTCAATAGTAGGATTGTAGCTGGCTGTTCCGCGTTGGTTGAATGAGTTAGAACTCCAAGGCATCGTTATTCATGTTGAATGTATGGGTATGTGGAGGCACCTGCTGGGAGAACATTGCCCTCATAGTAAGTTCATTGGTTCCTCCAGAGTGTGAGTGGTATATAGACATTATTACTGATACAACTCCTAACTGATGGGCTGGAATCAGTTTAATGCTTCTTTTATATTTCTTGATTATGGGTTTTTTCCACTCGACTCCTGGCCTAGGCATGCAATGGGGATGGATTACTAATTTTAACCTATTGTTTTATGGTCTTTTATTATTGCTTTTTTATATATTTTTATATATTTCTTTGTGTGTAATTGCAGAAGAGAAATATCAACATTTGGTCATTATCACCTCTTTAGTTCATAGCTTGATGGTAGAGGATCAAGGCATCTTGACTCAAAAGTAATTCCCTCTTAATTCAGCATTGATAACTCTTGTGTAGCGATGCTGAATAAATGATGTAATTAAGAAATCAATAATAGAGTATGCAAATCTGTTTGTCTGGCTAGATGCGGGGAATGGGGAGAGCATTGTAAAGGAAATATGATTTCTAGCAGCTAGAATCTAGCCAATTGTTACTGTATTTGTTTTCTCAGGGGCTTTTAAATTGAAAATGCCTAGCGGGAGTTTGAATAAGCTTTACATAATGCTTCAAATAAAAAGAATTATCCAGGGAAGATCTAGCAAATGTCGAGTAAGGCAGGTGTAGGTAGGTTGTATTTTACACTTGTGCACAAGCACACACAAACATACCTCCAAACACTGACCTTCCTACCTGGCCATCCTAGATGCCATTACATATAACTCAACAAACAATTCCATAAACCTACTTACGAATGTAAAAGTTTGATAATAATTCCTGTATTATTAACCCTCCCACCCTTGTAAATTTTATGGGCTGGGAGCTATGGGGAGGGGGGAATTGGAGGCACGGCCATCGGATGGGACTCCACAGCTGTGATTCATTCTGCTGTCAGTCTGGGTCATATTTATTAATAGTCCTAATGCGGGAAGCAATAAAGGAAGAGAGAAATTCTATTAATTAAATCATTGTTATAATTAACTTTCATTAAAGGAAAATCAATAAAGAGGAGCCACGACTGAAATAGTGCCCATCCATTATGGCTGATTTTACTGGAATGCATTCAGGGCCTGCCATATATTACAGAAGTGGCAGGTTGGGCGGATGGATAGTGAGTGGTAGCAAAGCTGCAAAAAGAGGGCCATGTCACAGCCAAATGATTTAAAGGACCCTTCTCTATCTCTATGGGTCTGGATGTTCAGATATGGTATATGTAAGAGGCATGCCCTTCCATAATAGAGATAGGCGTGCAGATGTAAACTTGAGCATTTTAAGATTACTATGCAATTGTGCTTTGAGTACAGAGATGGTATTCAGCAGGCTCTGACCAGTTCTGGAGAACTGGTAGCAGAAATTTTGAGTAGTTCGGAGAACTGGCAAATACCACCTCTGGCCCCGCCTCCATCTATTCTCTGCCTCCCGAGTCCCAGCTGATTGGCTGGGTCTTCTTTTGTTGCCCTAAAACAGGAGAACGGAGCTGGAAAGCAGGTTAGTGGGGTGGGGAGGGAATTGGGATTTTGCAGTATTCTTCCCCTGCCATGCCAACCAAGCCACACCCACAGAACCAGTATTTAAAAAAAAATGAATCCCACCACTGGTGGAAAGCACATTTTATGACCAATCCATGAAAAGTACAGTTTTTGTGGAATCTTGACCCAGAGATACAAATGTCTCTGCTATATGGACAGGAGCTTAATATTAAAAAAAAAAAAAAAAAGAAAGCAAAGAGCAGATTANATTAAAAAAAAAAAAAAGAAAGAAAGCAAAGAGCAGATTAAAACTTAAGAGTTTCCAGGAGCTAGAATATCTCTCAAATGTTGATCTGGAAAAAAAATCATAATTTACCTGATCCCCTGCAGACACAAGCTGAGAGATGAGAGCTCTGTCTCTCAAGCTGTAGGCCAATGTAAAGGACATTGTTGTGCCTCGGAGAGCTGAGATATGGTGGCCCTAGTTGATCATGGATCATGTTCTCTATCTTTTACAGTGTATTGTCTTGATCTGCTGCAGATTCAGGATTTGCTCTGTCAATGTATTCTCCACTTGCAACGTATTTGAATATTAGTAGCTCAGGTTGGTAGTTAGGCTGTTGGTTTGAGCTCCAAGCTTGGCAATTTGGTTGCAAATGTTTCATCACCATTCGAGGAGACGTTGTCAGTGTGTTTTGAGTTGTTCTCCTCCTCCCTCATCTCCTGTACAGATAGTCTTCGACTTGCAACAGCTTGTTTAGATTTCTTTAAAAGCTGGGTTACTTAGTTATCAACTGCAGTGACTCACTTAACAACTGTGGGAAGGAAGATTGTAAAATGAGGCAAAACTCACTTAAAAAGAGAAATTTTGGGTTCAATTATGGTTGTAAGTCAAGGACTATTTACAGCCTACAGACTTCGAATCAGAGTTGAAGAATCTTGCAGACATATATCTTCCTGCATTCCTTGCCATTGATCATGTACCTGGAACATTTCTGTGAGACAGTGCTAAATACTCAATCGCAATCCGCATATAAGCAGGGTTGGGCTGCTGGGGGTTCGCAGGGGTTCGAGAGATCCTCTAGCTAAGATTCTGCACAGTTTGGAGAACCCTCAAATCCCACTCCTGGCTGGCTCTGCCCACCCCACCACCCCTCCCAGGAGTCCCTACGTGGCCTGTTTTGGATGCAGGTAAGTGCAGGGCATGCACGAAGGCTTGGCGTGGACAAAAAATGCCCTCCCCCCTGAAAGTTTCTTCCTGGGGAGGCCATTTTCAGCCTCCCAGAGGCTCGATGAAAGCTTCCTGATACCTGGGAGGGCAAAAATGCCCCCCCCCCCCGCTGTGATACAGGATGCTGAGTAGGCCACGTCCATCATGGCCATGTTCACCCAGCAATTGGGCAGAGAACCCATTGCTAACATTTTTGAAGCCCATCCCTGCATACAAGTTTCATATTCAAATGAATTGTTGCTTGTAGCAGTGTGCTTAGAAATATCCAACTGCTTTTAGTTAAAGTTTGCTGGCACATTTAAGAAATTTGCTAAACAAGAGTGAGTTCCTGATATACTATTACAGTGCTGCTTATCGGTGTTTTTCACCATTTTTCTCTTACTTCATGTTGTTTATTGTTGATTTTATTGTTCTACAGGTACCCCTGCTATGCTTTGCTGTCATGGCTGCCACCCTCTGCCTTTGTAGCTATATACTGTAGATCAGGCCTGGACTGCAGAACTATGAATGGCAGCAACAGGTCTAACTCATTTCTGCCACCCAGTGGTGGTGTTCATTTTTGCACTCGAGATCTGGTAGCCCAGGGGTCCCCAACCACCAGGCCCTGGACCGGTACCGGTCCGTGGAACATTTTGTACCGGGCCGCAAAGAATGAATAATCGTGATTAAAATATATTGCTAAAGCTAAGAAGCCCTTTACTATTGGGGAAGAATTGATTTTGCCGGTCCTTGAAAAAGTGTTTCTGCGTGAAACTGGTCCCTGGTACAAAAAAGGTTGGGGACCACTGTGGGAGCCCAAGACCTACCCAGAACCCGGCAACTTCTGAGTTCTTCTCAACCAATGAGGTGAGAAAGATAGAGAGGCCACATAGGTGCCATACCTTTTCAGTGGCAACCTCTCCATTGTGCCATATTCTACATAGAAAGGCATAACTGACTATTCTGTTGTCTTAATGGACACTAGATGCGTATTATTTTTCATCATCTCTGGTTTTTCAAAATTATGTGATTTCTGTTTTTCTTTACAAATTCTGGTTTTATAGCATTGTTGGAATAAAATCATTTTTAATTAAATACAGTAGCTATGTTTTACTACTTTTTATAGGTTTAACAATTCACCTCAGAGCTGAGCCATTTAAGGAAATGAATAAAAATATACTTTTTATCCAGGTATAAGACTCTTAAACTCATTTGTACATGGCTGAGTTGATGCAATAAGATTGCACTATATTACAGCACATCCCTACACACAATCAACTACTGCAGACCCAACTCCTTCCCATGATTTGTCCCCAAAAAGATATTTTAGGATTCAGGAGTCACTATACTCTCTTTTCCTGTTTCCTCCTAGGTCAGATTCCAACGATATTGTTGAACACCAGACTGCAGAAAGCCACCTTAACTCCTTGACCAGATTAAGGCAGGGATCATGCATTGTGCTAAGCCATCATGTAGGCTGTTTCGTGTTATGGATTTTAGACTGAAAATGGAGCACACCATTGAGGAGAATAAGCATCTTTGGGTACTTGCTTTACAAGAAAGAGGAACCCAAACAGTGGAAAAGCCAATATTTTTATAGGAGTTTGTCTGATATCTATCTATCTCTATCTATCATCTATCAATCTAATGTACTGTATATAACTGCCCTTCTCACAAGAAGTGACTCTGGGTCGTGTACAATAGTTATGTTGAGAGACACATGGTGGGAAATCCTATAGATCTGCTGGCCCATTTGGAGGAACAAGGCAGGTCCTTGTCTCTGTACCTGGAGTGAGTTCTACTTTTAGGCAAAATGGGTCTTTCAGGAGAGCAGCTGAGCTGAGAAAGCCCATTGTTAAAACAATGCAATGTTGAGGTCATCAGCTGATCAGGAGGTGAAAGATTGGAATTTCTCTAGGTTGTAACTCCCTTGTAAGGGCCACCCTTGAACTGTGCTATGGAGCAGGTGAGAAGCCTCTATTCTTTGGTTTAGATGGGATGGTAGGAGGCTTCATCTGGGGTCAGGTAGAGTCAGTTTGGATATGATGGGATTAAGCCAAAAAACAAAAAACCCTAGTCATATCCAAAAGATTGGAGAAGGGGGGATAGGAGCAGGTGGACATGTAGTCTCTATTTTGTTTGTTAGATTTATTTTCTCCACTACATTGGTTTGTCTTAGCATGTTGGGGTGAACCCAACCAATCATGAGCCCACCATTATTTTGCATTATCTGTGAATTCTGCCTATGTATATTAACTATCTCCAAGTACTTCAAGTGGTTTGCTTGACATTCTGTGAGAAAAGCTTTTTTTTAAAAAATATGTCAAGTAAAAAGTGCATTTATATATTACAGGTGAGCCTAGCTAGAACTTGGCATAATGTTTCAGAAACCTCACTTGTGTGGACTTAGCACCCTTGTCCTGGACACACTGTCCCAGAGTCAGCTCTATATAAGGTGCAGTGCCTGCTTGCAAAAAACACCATGATATTTCTAATGCACTCTTTTGTTGCTATCATTTTCTTTCTCTGTTGCTATAAAAATACATTATTAATGAGACTTGGTGGTTTTCCATGATCTGTACCCAACCAGCTCAGAGAACTTGGTATGTAGCTGAGATTGAAGAGCCCCACCAGGGCAATTGGGAAGGGATTGGCATAGCTGTTAAAAATGGTCTCCAATGTTGAATGTGTCTTGTATCCCTTAGCAAAATGGCGGCTGGGGGAATTGTTGCAAATACCAGGAGCTGGAGAAATGCAATTGTAAAGCTGCCGTAATTCATCCTGATGGCCCTCAGTTGCCTGCCATTAAATCGGAAGAAATACCATCCATCACCTGAGTCCTGTCAACATCGGACAGTCTCCTACCCACTACACTGTTGTCTGCCCTGATGATACTATTCAGCTGTCCCTTGTCCTTTAAGGTGGTGGCCCCCAACCTTTTGGGCTCCAGGGACTGGTTCAATGGAGAAAGGTTTTTTCCACAGACTACAAGGGGCGTGGTTTTGTGTGCTGCCTGCATTCTGAGGATGGGGCTTCGCTTGTTTGTGTGGCCTGGTTTCTGGCATGCCATGGCCTGATGCCGTCCATGGACCAGGCTCTAAGGCCTCCAGAGATGCTTGAAGATCTTAAGAAAAGTAAAGAAGATCTTAATTAAATTCTTGCCTACAAGAGCCACATGCTGTTCATTAATGCTCTTGCTTTAGCACTCCCTTTATCCTCAGTGTCCTTTCTTTAGAGACTAAGACATGAGCGAAGAGACTATCTCAAGGATGATCATTATGTTGCTCTAAGTCAGAAGACAGCCTCTCTCTGTGGGAGAGCCAATATGGTAACCTAGGTATAAACAACCATTTCTGCTGGTTCCTATTCCACTAATTTTCTGGATCATATTGGATTAGGAAAGTGGTGGGCTCTTGACAGAATATCATAAAGTTGAAAAACATGTTGCTAAAGGGTTAATAGCAAGAAAAACATAATAGTATATGCATGAAGGAATGTTGGTAATTGCACTATCATAGACTTTTATTATATCTGAAAAGTGGCAGAAGCATGACAGTTCTTTATGCCAGTCAGAAGAGGAGAATGTCAAGGGTCCTTTATTTTCCTTTCTTCCTATTCTTTTTAATGTGCTCAAAATTTACATCTATGATGTTTCTCAGTCAACCAGGTCATGGTTGTCCCCAAAGGTGCTTTTTCAAAAGACAATTGGACTTTCTGACTTTCAATATTAACATTCAGAATTTCCAGAATTTCATGTTAACTGCTATGAATTACATTAATTTGAAATAAGGATATCTAGTCTTTCTGAGTGTGCTGACACTCAGAGAAAAGAGAATCTTTGGAATTCTGCAGGGAATTCAAATCCCAGAATTTCCTGGGGAGATGGCATGTCTGTAAAAGCAAGCTATGTTCATCTGTATCTTTCATTGGAAGATAAAGATGCTACACAGGAGAGTATTTTATAAATGTGCTTTAGGAAATGTTCATTAGAAATTTCGAGCTTACATTCAGGAATAGATCTGGTAGTAAATAAAAAGGCACTTTTATTGCACGAAAATCTGGAATCCTCCAGTGGTTGTTGAAGATGCTGGTTGGGGGTTGATGAGAATTTTGTGCCCCAGAATATGGATGAGCCCATACATCCCTCTTACTTCTTCTAGACTATTTTCTGGACTGGGCATGTCTCTTTTAACTTTAAGACCTCTTTGCTATTCTCTTCTTGCCTAATTTATTTTCCTGCTGATTGCACTTAGGTGTTGCTCCTCTGCCTGAAGGCACCCAAGGTAATGTATGATATTAAAAGCCTAATCCAAATTTACTTTAAATTAAAAAAGACAAAAGTCCACATAAAAATCTCAATCAATAAACAATAAGGTTTTTTTCTTTTAAAAAATGTTTGTGCCTTGAAATATGTAAAGCCATCTTTGTCATATTGGTTCATTATTTGGCTGGGTGCAAATCCAGATCCCTTAACTGCAGCCTCAGTGATACTTTACAGTAAAAACCAAATGCATGGAATAATTCAGTAAACTGGACAGAAGAAGAAAGTTGGATTACAAAAAGTGCACAGCTGGCCCAATTTCTCTTTTCCTTTGAAGTGAAAGCTCCTGCATGTGATTTTATATTTAAAGATATACATAGTCCCTACTCCAGGTGTGGTTTCTTATGGAGTTACTGACAAATTGAAATGAATGAGTATTCCAACTGTTGACAGTTTTTTATGGGGATTAATTTCCACATATGATCATTTAATTTGGGTGTGCTGTAATTTTGTAGTCGGTTGCACTGCTGTTCTCTGCACTATATGGAGCTAGAATATTTGCTCAAGAAATTTCTTTTTACTTTGATTGCTCTCTTGTTTGCCATATAGTGATGAAAAAGTCACCAGAACTAAATTTACAATCCTAACCCCTTGATGTGCTTCTGATTATAACACAAAAATATATATACATTGATAATATTATGCTGAATGGGGAAGTTCCAGGTTCAGTTTTGCTTCTTGTTTGTTATGAGCTCCATAAGCAGCCTTAAGCAATCCAAAGTTTTGTTAGGTTTAATGCTAACTGCAAAATGGATATTATAAAGTTGACCTACTTAATAAGTCCTTGTTTGGGTTACTGAGATAATGTTAATAAAGAGTGCAGCATAATATAAGGTTGGCCGACTAAAATGATGTCACCTCTCATGGTTCTTGATTCTTGAATCAAGAAAGATGTGGGTTTCCTTCTAAATTTAATCATAAAACTGATTGGAAAATCTTGGCTAGTTTTACTTCACTTAATCTATCACCTAGGGCAATTATAAGGATTAAACATGGTAATAGCCATGAATACAACTTTCTCCATCCCTTTTGATGTAAATGCACACAACTAAATAGAAANGGCAATTATAAGGATTAAACATGGTAATAGCCATGAATACAACTTTCTCCATCCCTTTTGATGTAAATGCACACAACAACTAAATAGAAACAAAACATCTGGATTTTTTTTCTTGTTTACTGGAGATTAGAGTAGTTTTATGGAAGAAAGGACAGGTTCATGGCATTGGGGAAGATTTTGTAATCATCTTCTCCATGTTGTTTTTCCACCTGAAATTGTTCCCAATCCTCATAACTTGCAGTTTGTACAGTACTTATATTTGAATGTTCTACCTCTCAAGATAAGTTTTGAGCAAAGAGACTTTCAATGGCAAAATTATTGGGGATAGAAAAATATATCACATTTAATATCTATTCTTTAAAAATCCCAGCAAGACAAATAGCTGCTTCCCCCCCCCTACTTCATTTCTTCTCTTCTTATAGAGTAGAATGATATGTGATATACATCACATTGCTTTTGAAGCAACTCCTTCAGCTGTATATTTGGCAATAATTTGATCTTTGTTGAGGGCAGGTGGTAATGTTGTCCTCCATGTTCTAGGAAAGTTCACTGTTGAATTTGGCAAACAGGGTAACATGCAAAACTTACCCAGGTCAGTTGCTCACATCAGTTGGCAATCCTCCAGTACCAGCAAATTGATGAATGTTAGAATAGGAAGGAGGACTTGTTGTTCAGTCATTAAGTTGTGCCCTACTCTTCATGACCCCACGGTCCACAGCACATCAGGCCCCCCTTGTCCTCCATTGTCTCCTATAGTTAGCCCAAACCCATGACCATCATGTCAATGACACCATCTAACCATCTCATCCTCTGCCATCCCCTTCTCTTTTTGCCTTTGATTTTTCCCAACATCAGGGTCTTTTCCAATGAGTCCTCTCTTCTCATCTGGCGGCCAAAGAATTTGAGCTTCAGCTTCAGGATCTCACAGTCAGGGTTGGTTTCTTTTAGGGTTGACTGGTTTGATCTCCTTGCAGTCCAAGGGACTCTCAGTGTCGGGGTAACCTTGGAGGTTCATGCATCAGACAGAGGTCCTAACTGTGATGGACAACTAAGTAGAGGACATTGATGGACTGATTTGCTAACTTAATATACCACCCGGCTGCTGAAGTCCCATGGCAGTTTAAGAATAGCTAGGAGAACAATTAAAAATAACAGAGGCATAGGGAGGTAACAGGGATGGCCCTTAGCACGGCAATCAAGATGGCAAGACAATGATCAGCCGAGCTTTTTCATAGCCTTTTCTCTCCCACCCACCTTTTTCCCTTTCCTCCTCTTGTCAGGCAGGAGCTGCATTGCGTTGCCACATGGCCCATAACTCTTGGCGATATTGTGTGTCTTTTGTGGAGGGGGGCTGACAAATTGTGAAGAAATATTTAATTGATTTGTTTATAAATTTATTTTGTATCTTGCGAGAAATCCCAGGCTGTGAATAAAGGGTCAGAGAAGGAATAAACAAAATTTATAAGGTAATAGAAAAGCACCATCAAACAGTGAATCATGTAATTCAATCTAACAAGGAGGACTCCGCCAGGCCGGTAATAAAAAGGACTCACCAACAGCCTATAAGGCAGAAGACAAATGGGATCTGAAGAGAGCGATGGAAGAGGAGGGAGGAAGGAAGGGGGGAACAGCTACCCTTCAAAGGGGGTTCGGGTGGCAGCAGTCAGGAGGCACCCAAAGTTCAGGCTTGGCCAAAAAAAAAAAGAGGTTCAATGCTGCAGGTGCAATTTTGCAAGGCAATATGGACATTATAGGGGGAAGGAGGGGGACATGAAAAATGTGTGTGTATGTGTTTTATGCCAGCAGGCAAGCTTGATGAGAGGCTAGTGGGCTGTTACACCGGCCAGGAAATAAAAGCTTTGTTTTGGAAAGGCGGGGGAAAAAAAAAAAAACCCTTGGGTTACTGCTTGCTCATTTTAAAAAAAAAATAGAGGGAAGTGGGAGGAGGGAGCCCTCCTCCTCCTTTATTACCACTGCTGAGTTCCTCATAAAAGTCTCAGCCGTAACTACTGGATGCTCCATCTTGGGAACAAATAAAGTCTCTCCCTCATTAAAAGAGGGTCCTTTTGGCCGCCCCTTCCTGGGTCTCTCTCTCTCTCTCTCTGGGCCTGGAATGATGAATGGGACCAGAAGAGGTGGCAGCAAAAGCTGGAATTCCCCTCTCCCCCCAAGGGTGTGCATAATAACTATATTTTTATTGCACCTGTGTGTGTGTGTGTGTGTGTGTGTGTATGAAAGAAAAAGAAAACATATTTTACTTCTCGTGTACGATTCCAATATGGCCTTCCACGTGAGAAGCCATTTTATGTGAGGGGAAGGAGAGATTCCCCTCCCCCACCTGAAGGCAGATAGGAGGGCGACATTCACAGAGAGATTCAAAGGCCTCTGGGGAGTATTCAGGGAAATGATGAAATGATTTGATTCATGAGGTTGTAAAAACCCCAATATGAGATATAACTGCTCCCAGGTTTTCCCTCTACCACCCTAGTCTGGCTCTACGACTCCTATACTTACCAAATGATTTGTCTGGAAAAAGGTCCCCTTATTCCACAATAGGGATGGGAAGCTGCCTGCTCCTCAGTTGGAGCCCTGGCTTATTTAATGCAACATTGCCTGTAGGAATTTGTACAAATTCCTCTGGTTTTCAGGCGAGGGTTTTCCTAATCCTGTCTATGGATTAAACCAGAGGCTTTTTTTGCAGGAGAAATGGGTCCTCTTCTGCCTAAGGATTTTTTGAGTTGTTTGAGACGAAACTACTCATTTCCATATTAAAAGCACTTTCACATAGAGGCCATCATCATTTACTAAACTCTCACTCTCAGAGCCTGTCCTTTTATTTCATTTTTTTAATCAAATTTTTTATCCCACCCATCTCCCCTACAAGGTGACTCTTGGCAGTTTACAGGTTATAAAACAAGTAAAACATAATTTAAAAAATTAAAATAACTCATAGCTATTGTGGGAACTCAGGACATGCCAACCAAAGGTGACCAGCGCTCCCTCCGGCTATCCCCATGCCCTTGTCCCCACCCTTGCATTTGTCTTTCATGATAGAAAAATGTAAAATACGCAGGTTGCTAGCTGCATGGACTTTGGGGTGTTATGGTGGCTTAATAGCTGGGGGCCGAGGGAGAGAATCAAAGCACCAAAAGATCAGGATTGGCAGGGAGAGATTGCAGCTCCCCCACCAAAAACATGGGCTCCAGCATTGCAAATTTTGCCATTGGAACTGGGCTGCAACTAAAAGAAAATCTGCTCATCAGTTCTGAAGGTGTGGAATTATTGGGAGATGATGTTTACATAAGTAGGACAAAAGTACTCTGGAACTGCCATAAATTAGATTAGGTCTGCAGATTTCAGAATAATCACTAATTGGAATTTTCTGCATGCTTTTGCTGCTATCCAACACAAATGGGGACTTTTACGGTCCAGATCTGCAGATTAAAAAAATCAGAAATTCAAAGCTCCTAGCTTTGAGTAGATACTAAGGTCACAATCTCATTGCATGCTTATCAGTGACTAACTGAAGAATTAATCTAGTTGGCTGAATCCTGTTGGCTGAGTTTGCACAACAGGTGTTGTGCAAATCCAGCCTATAAATACATTGCAGAAAATGTAGTGTATATTAATCATGCTTCTTCCTCTTTAAATCTCACAAAGATTTAGAAAGTACTCTCAGAAAGATAAGTATTTCTGATGAAAAATTACATACCATAGGAATCACAATGTGTGTAATTGTGTATAATGTAACGCAGCCCTTCTAAAATATCAACACCGTCTAGCTATTTATCTGGGTTTTTTTTTTCCAACATGAGTAATTGGTTGCTATCTTTTCAATCAATGCAACAAGCTAACAGGGACTAGACCCCTTGGAAAATCTATTCTCATAAAATACTATATCTATCTATCTTTTCTTTTTATATAGATGTTTAACTGTTTCAGATACTGAAACATGAATGGCTTCGACCAAATATTTTTATATGAGATTAAGCAAAACAGACATTCTTTGACTACAGGTTAGTACTCGTACTGTCTAGAACTGAAGATACTGTACTAATAATCAATGCTAAATAACATTAAAAGATCTAATGTGAATTTTAGGCCTGTTTTAGGCATGAAAGTTGGTGGGGTGACTTTGGCCAATCATTCTATCTCAGCCCAACCAACCTCACAGGTTTGTTGTAGTGGGGAAAATAGGAGGTTGGAATATTGGGAATATTTGTGCACTTTTTTATCTTGGCTCCCAATCCTCTCTGGAATAAGTAACCTTGATTTCATAGGATCTGTTTCCCACATACACGTACACAGATTTTTAGACCAGCCTTCTCTCAAATTTGGGTCATTAAAATACTTTGGGCCTTCAACTTCCAGAATTCTTAGCTAGGATGGCCAATAAATTCTGTGAGTTGCAGGATGCCAGGAAGGTTTAATCCAGTTACATAAACCTTCACAGAATTATATTTGTGCCAACTGAACAAAACAAATAGCTATAATCAATGACCTTGGTAACCATACTAATTTTACAGCAGACCACAGTTGTGAGGAATGGTTCTGGCACAGGAACTCAGTGGAAGAAGATTTGCATATGAAGGTTGTTTGAAGCTTAATGGTGAGAAGATGCTTCTGTATAGAAAGATGTACTTGCAAATAAGGGAAAAACAGGATGTACGGTAGTAACAACAGCAGCAATAGCAACAATAATTAATACTAGATTGGGAACTGAAGATTCTAGAACTGATAAGACTAACTCTATAAAAGGTCAAGAAGTGGCCTTGAAATAAGATTATGACATAAAGTGTATTCCATGTTACTGTATATCCATTGATCCACTTTTAAAATAGGTTAAATAAATTTGTTTTCCTTGGATGATGAAGATGCAGTAATAGGAAAAATGTTCTCTGGGTGGTAAGGTGAGATATAAATTGAATAAATAAGAAGCTGCTGTAGTAGTAATATTACTAGTAAGGGTCAAGGCTTCTTAGTTCACTTCAGTAGTATTATAAATCACAGATTATAAAAAAAACATGTCCCTTGCCTGCCCCTGCCCCTAGCCAGTATAGAAAAAAAACACATTTCTCTCACTCTGACTCCTATTTCATTATCACATCCCCCACACATCAAGCTGTATGGATGAAAGCTTCACAGCACATTTATTTCCCTCTTCATCTCACTTCTTCACTTCTTTAATCATTGTATATGCCCACAATGTAAACCTAAATCAATTTTACATCAGGTTAGTAATAATTAACAACTATCGAACCTTAGAATGGGTTGGTAAGTGGCTTGCAATCTTTCCAGGACTACACAGCCCAGGATTCCCTTTCACTGGAGAAAGAAAATTTCCATTACTTCAGAAAACATTTCTGCCTTCAAAGATGAGGGTGGGGGGGCATATATAGAGTAGTCTTCTCCACTTAGTGGTATCCTTTTGTGGGAAGAAGAAAAACCCAAATTCTCAACCATGCTGACTGAATTCTGGAAATTGCAGTTCTAATATTATCTGGAAGACTGAAAGATGGGAAATCAACCCATCAATCAAGAACAGCTTCATAGGTGAAAGAGCGAGTGAATGCATATTGCCTCTTTCCCAGTTATAAGGCTGCTATTTAAATTGGAATATGGAGGGTTGCATGTAATCAATCCTCCGACTGTAATTATGCTGGCTGGGAGACAAGGAGTGTTGTAATCTTACAACATAAATGGAAGCTACATCACAATCTCTAGACTTACTTTTTGACCTCAAATATAATGCTAAAGCTGATGAATAAACAAGTAGGTGAGATAATGTGCATAATGACAACTAATTACTCATGTTGTAGAAAATTAGATAGATAGACAGAGTTTGCAGTTTGTTGCCACTCTGACTATTTGGCATTGACAGTATCAGCATTTGTCATTGGGGCTCTTGACCTTTGGATAATTGAACAGAGAGAAAGAATATTTGGCAAAAACAGTTCATGTCACTGTTTTCATTCTCAAGAAAATCTGCACAGCAGTTTCTCTCCTTTGTGCAACTACGGAAGCCCTGATACTAAAAAAAGTAGTGATGCTAACAGTTTGGTTTTCAGGAACTACTCTGATCATTTTTCTTATTGTATCAGTTACTGCATGCTTGCTATCGAATTTGGTTATGTTTAGTTTAAGTGGGGTTTGAAGAAAGTGTGCTTTCATTGACTATTATTTATCATACTCCTTTATGGCGAGCAAATATCACTTTATTAAAAAAAGAAAAATGTGTTAAAATGATTTCTCAACCCAGAAAATTTTTGAATGTGCCTTCCCATTTCACTAGTTAAGAATGATCTAAGAAGACCAAATGATTTTTTTTAAGCAAAACAGGAAAAAATAAAATTTGAAGTCACAACACAGAGAAGACAATAAAATCTAATTTGGGCTTTAGGGAAGATTGTTGCAGAAACTTCTCTAAACAGAGAGGAATCTTCCATGTCAGAGGTTGGTTGCCAGTTTTGTCCAACCTCATATTCTTTAAAAATGCTAGATCACAATTTTCTATATTTCACATCAAACTATGCTTGTCTGCATGTGGTGAACTGTCTGTCTTAAATGTTGAATTTCATATGGACACTATCACTATCCAGATGAAGAATGTTGAAGAATGTCAATTTAAATGGTCTTTCAATTATTCTAAGTATAGGCTAATTGATAGCTTGCCCCATAAACTCACATGCGACAAAAGACTTTGTAGTGGTTTCTGTAGTGGTTTCTCCCTCTCCTTCTCCCTCCCTCCCTCTCTGCTCCCCCCAAATTAAAACAAGCTCAAGCTATTGGCTGGGGATCCAGTTGAAGCAGTCTCTGGAGGGGACAGTCAGTGGGAAACAGAAAGTTGCTGGGTCATATTTATGACCCAGTGAGTTGCAAGAAAGGAAAACTTCCAGATTTAGGCCAAGTTCAGTTTAGTCGCAAGATATTGTAGAAAGTGGAAACTGTATTTGGAGAAAGCTTGTTGAGCTACTCAGGACCACAATGTTTGGGGATGCCTTTACAGACACTGGTTAACAGTGTTATTTGTTTAAAATTGACCTCATTAGAGCAGATTCTTGCCCTAATGGAGAATGCAACTTCTGCAACCCCATCAATCTTTCCTCCCTTTCCAACCATGGATCTGATCAGCATTTTTGACATCACTGCAGCTCCAATTCCTTCCCAGATATCAGGCTCTCCTTCCTTTTTCTTTATTCTTTCCATCCTCCATTCTGCAACCCCTCAACATTGGGAGTTAGCCAGGAATGGACATGCTGGCTCCTTAACAGCCCCTGATGGATGATGCAGCAGGAGTGATATTGATCACTTCTCATTAGAAAAGCTTTTTCATCACCCAGGCAAAGTGTTTCTCTGTTCCCCTGACAAATAGGAGTGTCACAGGGTACTGACGACATCATATATCCTTCTCCCCTTGTAGCCATCTCCTCCCACCTGAGGCACTATGCTTCGCAGAGAAAAAAACATGCCAGAAAAACTCACATTGGGGTGCAGCGCAGCTGGATGGAGGAGGGAAGTGGAGTGAGGGGAAAATGCCACTTATCAATGGAACTGATGGGAATTCTACAGAATCAAAGGTGGCAATGGAGCAAGTAGGAGAGAACAGAGCATACTTCTGGTTTCACTCAATGAGAGGACCAAAGAATTGAAAGATGAAATTTTCCCAGGATGCACTAGAGGACAATGTGCTGAATTTACTGGATTTTAGGTAAAAGATGCCATTTGCTTATGAAGAGGCAATCAAGATTTAGAGGTAGTAAAGGTAAGGGATTCTTAAGAGATGAAGTTATGTATGTGTTTTAAGAAAAGAAAAAGTGTTTTTCTCAAGGATATTTTTTCACAAGGATTACTGCAAATATGCTTGTCCACTGCTAGATTTCCTTCACATAAATATGTCACCTGACACCATTTAAACAGCAATGAAGTTTGGCTTCCTTTATAAATTGGCCTTGAATCCTCTCTCCATTTTTTTCCTATTTTATTGTTCTAGAAAGGGTAGCTGTAATCTGTGGTTATATCACTCCCTCTTAACCCCACCTGAAAAGATGGTAGTGCAATCTTTTCCTTATACTTTCAGAAGTCAGTTCCATTCAAGGAGATATACCTAAAGTATTGTGTATGGAACTTGGTAGGCTCCAAGTTTCCTATTCTGATTGGCCAAAAAGGCCGTTCTTGGATTGGCTATTAGAAAACCAATCTGATTGGCCCGCCTGACGGTGGGAACACTTAAAATAGTCGAGCCAGCCACTATAAAAAGGGCTGCCGCGGCTTGGGCTGTTGTTCTGTTACCATTGCTTTACTGAATAAAATAAAAGAGTTGTTGTTGGAACCCGGTCTCGCGCAACTTATTTCTGAACGGAACATAAAGATAAATAGGTTTGGGGTTAAAGTCTGACAGTAAGTCTCATGCTTTTAAATCCAGCTGAGTCTTACCTGAGTCTTAAGGCTAGGTCACATTGGCTGACGGATGCAAAATGTATGTAAAAAGGACACAGCGGACAAGCAAATTTTCCATCCGTTGTTATCCGCTCTCAA
>BHFT01068895.1:0-34648 GCA_004320025.1 Laticauda laticaudata
TTTTTTTTTTTTTTGGCCTGGCTGAATCTGTTCATTGTGTGCTACCAGGTACATAAGCTGAGCATACAATATGCATCCTCTCTTTCAAGACAATAGAGCAGTCTTTGTTTCTTACCTCCTGGACTTTTAGAAGAAAGAGAGGTACAAATGCAACATGTACGTTAAGTTAAGTTGTTTGCTCTAGCTATTGGAGGCTGCTTTTGAATAAGTATCCAACGGTCATTACAAAGTTTATTGAGAAGTTAAGGGAAGGAGATTGTTTGCCATTATCAGTCATGATAAAGTGAAAGATACAGCTTTGGTGACTATATTTGAACTCTTTCTTCAACTAGAAGGCTGTACCAAGAATACCTCCTTTCAGAGTGTTACCTAGACAATCAATCTTTAATATAGAGGACCTTTTGAGTTAAATTGTTTTTGACAGTCCCGTAATCTATATGAATGGATAGGAACAGCAAGATGACCATCATGATGGTCAGCCAGATATAGAGACCAATCTTTATCAATCAGTGTAGAAGATCACCAGCCTAAGTCACTTAGGCATACAAGCACAATGGTGTTGATTTAGCTAATAGGATACGAGAACTCGGTGATGTTAAGAAAGCATTTTATAGGAATGCATGCTCTAAATCCAAAATCCTTCTTGGTATTAATAGCAAGAAAGAAATACTGTGATCTTTAGAAAAATACTGTTTGTGGACACCTCTGATGTTTGCATCAAAGGATAAAACAGATTAAATTCCCCTCCTGTATCCAAAGTAATTTCAGAAGTGGAGTGATTGCAAAACCAGAGTGACCTTTGTCCTTAAACTCAGCCTTGTGTTTTTTTTCCCTGCACTGCTTGTTGTGAAAATAGTTTTGATTAGGGTAACAATTCTTCTGTGTTTCTTACATTTACAGATAGAATAAGCATCTCAATGTATTATTTTACAGGGAGTAAAAAAATATGGATATTTCTGTTTTTGCAGAAAACCAGCTCTTCAGAATACTGCCATAGTGTTAATTTGTCAGATTCCTGTTGTGCCTTCGCTCACTTTACGCCTTTCTTTCTGTGATCAGTCAAAATTTGTATAGGTAGTCCTCGACTTAGAACAGTTCATTTAATGACCATTCAAAGTTACAGTGGCACTGAAAAAAGTGACTTATGACAATTTTCAACACGTATGAGTGCTGCGACATCCCCATGGTCATGTGATTTACATCTGAATACTTGAAAACTGGTTCATATTTATGACGGTTGCAGTATCCTGGGGTCATGTGATTATCTTTTGTGACTTTCTGACGAGCAAACTCAATGGAGAAACCAGGTTCACTGAACAACCGTTACTAATTTAACAACTGCAGTGATTCACTTAACAAATGGGGCAAGAAAAATCATAAAATGGGACAGAATCCATTTAACAAATTTCTGATTTGGAAACATAAACTCTGGGTTCAATTGTGGTCGTAAGCCAAGATCTACCTGTGTTTTATACACACACACACACACAGAGAGAGAGAGACGTGTGCATGTGTGTGTGTACACCAGGGGTGAGATTCTACCTGTTTGGACCAGTTCAGGTGAACTGTATGTTAAATTTGCATATGGTTTGCTGAACCAGTATTTGAACCGACTGGCTGGCTCTGTCCACCCTGCCCCTCCTAGGAGTCTCCACGTGGCCCATTTTCAATGCAGGTAAGTGCAGGGTCCAGGCTCTGGGAGTGGGAAAAAAACAGGCTTCCAGAAGTCCAGAAATGGGCCTGTTTCCAGCTTCCAGAGAGGCTCCAGAGCCTGGGGGAGGCTATTTTCACCCTCCCAGAAGTCTGAGGGAAGCCTCTGGAGCCTTGGGAAGGCAAAAAACGGCCCTCCTGGAAGTTCCAGTAAGCCACACGCATCATGGCCATGCCCACCCAGCAACTGAGCAGTGAACCGTTGGGATTACACATGCACACACAAATATATATATACAATTAAGCAGAATACCGAACACATTCTTACATCTTCTTGTTTATGAGAAAGGCAGTCTAACAGAGAGAATGGAATTCATACATCTTGCCTTTGACCAGGGAGTAGTTCATATGCCCCAGCAGCTTAATGTTACATTCTTCTTTATGAACCCAGTGCAGTAAAAAATTACCCAGTGCAGTAAAAAAAATTGGCAACATCTTTTGCATGACAAAATGACTTTCTCAGTGATTTTGTTTTTCCACCAAATGAAAAGCTCTATGAAATGAGATGGAAGAAAGTAGCTGACAGAAGCCTGCTCAGCTGGACTGTTCCCTTCATTCACACCAATACATCATTGCCATGACCTACCTTATAGAAAGGATGCTAAATGTTTGGGCTTTTTGATTCCTAATATAATTTACTGTATATTTATTTACTATTGTTTCATCATGATGTAAACTCTTGAAAGGTTCCATAATAATTATAATACATGAAGAAATTATTTTTTCTTGGGGAAAAGGCATTTTTGTTTATTGTAGAGAACATTGCGTTGTATGGCTTTTTGGCTATTGTCTGGAATGATGGTACTCTGCAGAATTTGTTTGGTTCCATATGAACGAGGCTGTAGTAGATAATTCCCACAGCTGTGCTACAATTACCATCTTGGGGACCAGCAGTGATTCCATTTTTCAGATATGCTTGTATCCTCGTAAAGGAAATATGTTGACAATTACTCCCTGATGCTTCTTGAATGTTAATACAATATATAGGCAAGGAAGAGATCTATGTTAAAAACTGTATAATGAAAGAGCTCACATTAACTTTTATTAATTACTTTTTAAATTTAATTAGAATATAATGTGGGCTTTTTTTATTAATCAGATTTATACTGAAACTCTCATTTTACTATTACTCAGTCTTGAAATTAATACAATTTCAAAAATAAAATTTAAAAAATGCCATTTTTTTGCCAAAAATGAAATCAGTTCCAAGTCTGTGGCATCCTCAAATGATTATTATTCTCTCAAAAGAGGGGGGAAAGATTACCTACAGAGCTAACTATTTACACTTGGCTTTTATCCATCAGCTGGAACATTCAGAAGTATCAGGAGTGACAGAAATAATCTAAAGGGAATAAGTCAAATGCCCACACAGTTATATCTAGTCTTGCCTATTTCTATTGGAGCTCTTTGCTGCAAGATAACCAGTGCCATAAGTTGTAATTAAAAAGTAGATTTTATTACAATAGTCCAATCCAGGTGCAAATAATATGATTTTATAGTTACATTATTATAAATTAAACTGTATTCACATAGAATAAAAAAATAGAGGACTACATCATGTACAATAAAATTAGTTACATATACATATCCTTTCATATACAGCCAGCTCAATCAGACACCTTTTCGGTCCTTAGCAAGTTGCATACAACCAATGCTGGGGAATAGAAAGGCAAAAGAAAGAAAGTCATTTCCTTTCCTATCAATTTTTACAGCCATGTTTTTCTCCAACAGTAGACCACATGTGCTCATCTATTTTTTAATGTCAAGAACAAAAACAATGTCGATTTCCCATTAGTCATACATAGGAATTTCAATTAATCAATCCCAAATTTTTCAAACAAATTATTCCATTCTGGATCATTTATTTTCAGAGAGGTTGTCGACAACCCAGGGTGACCAATATCAAAGCTAGCAAAAACCTTCACACTGCATATATTGGATATACAAAGGCCATTTTTAGAAGGCATAAACATTTCCAGGTTTACTTTTGCCACACACACGCACACACCCGGCATTTCTGGCTTTCAATATAAAGGGCCTTTATGTTAATAGTGTTTTCTTATCACATTGCTTTTCACAACTTCATTTATGTACATGCTAAAGATTCCATCTAGGTAGCGTCAACTGGTTAATTATACATTCAGGCTTTAGGCCCATGAAATGTTTAATTGGTGTAGATACAGGTTAAGAAAGTGTTGTGTCATAGGCTTGGCTTGTGGGAAGGTAATCTTTTCCTTTGCCTATTCCGGTCATTTTTCATCCATTTTGCAATAAAGGTACATTGCCACTACCATTGCTGCAATCTGAGATATAGGGAAATGAGATAAAAAGTGAGTTTATACTTAAAGAAATAGTTAATACTTTAAATAAATCTAGTTCAATTGTAAAAGAAAAAATAAATCACCAAAACACCACCCTGAATCATGCACGAAGGAGTCTTCTTACCTATTAGCTACTTTCTAGGCTGTACAAGATTTGGTTATTTTTGGTTGAATACGATTTACAAAATAGCCAACTATGGCTTAACTCTATGTTTGAAATATGTCATCCCAGTATACAGTGTTAAAAAGCATCAATATTTAGCATTATGCACGAATGAAGTCAGTGGTGGAATTCAAAATATTTTACTACTGATTCTTTGGGCATGTGCTTTGCGCGTATGTGTCACATTCTAAAATGAGCAATTTTAAGCATGAAAAGTTTTAAGCATGAAAATAACATATTGAAAGATACTACTCTTTACTAGTAGTAGTTGTAGTTCTTTTAGACCCTATCTTTCTTCGGTAGTAAACAATGAGGACTGAAAGATCTACTGCATGCAAGATTAGAAGCCTATCTTGTATCTGTGCATACAAGCATAAGGAAAGACACAACATGTGCTCAAATCCTTGTCTCTTTTTATACGTCCTGCTTATGGCTGCAATCTTGACTTTTTTGACACCATATGAGGATACCCATGGATGCATGCTATCACAAGGTGCAAATTATGAGAAGGTTTCATTAAAGAAGAAGCTATCTCTTTAAGGCACATCAATGATAGAATAGGAATAGGGATGAAATGGAAGAGAAGAGAAGAGAAGAGAAGAGAAGAGAAGAGAAGAGAAGAGAAGAGAAGAGAAGAGAAGAGAAGAGAAGAGACAAGAGTTGGAAGGGACCTTGGAGGTCTTCTAGTCCAACCCCTTGCTTAGGCAGGAAATCCTATTCCATTTCAGGTTATCCAATCTCTTCTTAAAAACTTCCAGTGTTGGAGCATTTACAACTTTGGAGGGAAGTTATTTTACTGATTACCATAATTGTTCTGTCAGGAATTTTTTTCCTTAATTCTAGGTTGCTTCTCTCCTTGATTAGTTTCCATCCATTCAGTCTTGTCCTGCCTTCAGGTGCTTTTAATAGCACATGGAGCTTGCCTCCCTCTTCTTTGTGGTAGCCCCTGAGATAGGTTAATGCTAACCTAGATGGGTTCTTGCAAAGTTTAATCAACATACCTCCAAGGCCCCAATTCCAGCTGCAACTCCACCCACTACAGCTGCATTCTTACGAATTTCAGACAGCATCTGAGGGAAGCAGCCCTGGAATTGAAACAAACAAAAAAATCAGTTAAATTTAAAAAGAACTAGTTCTGTCTAGAAATTCCAAACGCCCTTTGCCTGGAAATAGTTCAAAGGTACCATTGCATTTGGCTGGTAATTCATCACAATTCTTTGTAGAAGAGTGAAGTCCTGAACTTTAGATCCACATTTTTTAAAACACTGAGTCAAAAATGCCAAGTATAGAATCTGGGTGCTAGATCACTGAGGGTTACTCCACTCAAAGCCTTGGGCCACTTTGCTCCAGAATAGACATGTTTCCATACCTTCACTTCAGAGCTTGCAGCTACAGTTTCATTGCAAGTAGTTGCAGAGAGAGACGAGATAGAAGAGTTGCAGCATTGCCCTGGATATGAGTTTGTTTCCTTGTAGAATTGGGAGTCATTAAAGTCTGTGTAATTTGACAAACCACAGCACTTCAGCTAAGGAAAAAAACATGTATTAAAATTAGAGTTCACATTCACATGCAATAGGGGATTGCATTAGAAGACCTTCAAAGACCCTTCCAATTCTATTACTCTGTTATTTATTTATTTATTCTATTTCAACATACAATCCTCAATAAAAACTCCTTACCCACTAAGAATCCCACTGTAACTCTCTTTTCTTTTATATTCATGCTTGTCTGTTTATAAGCAAACATTAGAAGCATTAAGATGACCCTCAACAAACTATGATACATTTATGATTAAGTTTCTGAGATGAAAACTTCCAACTTTGAGGTAAAACTAACTGGCAGCTGTAAAGAAAGCAACATCATTTCTACTTAGGTGTAAGCGAGGTTTCTACATTTTCTCATAAAAATCTTGCATATAATATGGAGATTGGAATACCAACTTACTTCAGTCATTGTAACGTTCCATGCTTCAGTAACTGGGTTAGATTTCCCATAGTTATCTTTTAGTAATTTTGCCACTGTTGCTTGCAATATACTCTCTGCCTGAAAAGAAGAAAAGAATTATACAAAACATATGAGAACATATAATAAGCTTTCCTTATAAAGATGCTAGGCCATTCTTTCATCTCAGCATCTGTGGAATTATTAAGATTCTATTTCACCTTCTGTAGGTCCTTTATGTAAGAATAGATGGCTTTCATGGGCTGCTAAACGTATTTGGAATCGGGGAAGTATCATTGGCACTGACACATAATGTCTTCCATAATGGGTACTCATGTAGTGAGATAACTCCCCACCAAGCTTTTTGAGGCATTCTAGCATCTTTGCTTATCTTGGGCATCAATAGACACAAAATATTCAGCCATTCACCAATTTGATTTTCTAAAAATATTTGTTGAGTCTATCTGAGAACCAGCCAGAGGTGGTAATATGGGTTGTTTTTTTAAAAACATGTTTTTAAAGGTTGAGACATTGCAATATACCTGCCTCATTTATTCAATTTCAGTGAAAAAAATATTTCAAAAATAAAGCCGGAGCCTGGCAGGTCAAGGAAACTAATCATGGATGTACTGGGGCTAATGGACATCAGGTGACCTAGCCCTTTCCTTCCAATAAAACCCCAAATTCAGAGACACCTGAAAACATCTATTTTCTCTGCACTATTGTTATTCAGTGATGAGCTTCTTAAGGTGATTCCATTCATCTCTATGTCACTTTTTTTAATCAGTTCAATCTCCTCTTAACATCACAGAAGAATGCAGCGGGCACTGAAGAAACAAGACTACTCATAACCCCTTAGGCATCACAGATGACAGTGCTTGGAGTTCCAAAGATATAATTCTACAGCAAAGAATTCAATTCTGTGCTATAACTCGTTTTGTTACTGCCCATATCATGGTGATTGCCAAAAAAGGGCAATAAAGCAAGACACCTTTAATTTTTAAAAAGAAGGTAAAGACCAAACCACAAATAAGTTTCTACCTGGTTTTTCAAAAAGCAATGCTTTGTCAAATGGGGAAGAGCTATTCTTCTCTACACAGGTAGACTATGTGGAACATTTCTCAAGAATTGCTATTTGGATACATCATGCCGAATATCCTTTTCAATGTAGAGGAGACACTTGTTCAAGTTATGTAGCACAATCTTGTTTGTGCCCTGCTGAGTTTCATAAACTTTCTGCCTCACCATCCTCATATGCCTACACACAAAACTCAGATCAGGAACCAAGCTGAGAAAACATTGCTCAGAGAAAGTGAGATGTCCCTCTTTTCTTATGTTATGGACATCAGTGTAGGCTACTTTCCATTTTATTCCTGAGGAAACAATCCAGTGCATTTATGTCTCATTATGTCTTGCATGCAGAGTAAATACATGGTATAAGAAAAATAAAGATCTGGGAAATAATAATAATAATAATAGCACTCTTGCTAAGTTGTATGCATTTCTCCCTAACAAGGACAGACCATTATTACACAAAAACTAAGAATAAGGTACCTTAACCTCATTGGTAAGCTAAGTGGAATATCAGTATTTACTTGAGATCCTGAAATTCTCCCCACAAACTAACATATCTTCTATTCCATGATACTTACGAGTGATGTGTAGACCAAAGCTACTACTGCACCAGCAACTTCAATTATGAAGATGATCAGGATAATGCTGAAGAACTAGGAAGAGGGACAATAAAGTAGTAAGTTTGCTTATTCTACGAAGTATTAATACAAAAATGAAGCATTGGATGCCCTTGGCCAAGTGTGTTCCATCTCTGGAAAAATAGCTGCTTAGTCTCAGTCTGAAAGACTGTTAAAAGCAAATTTTAAAGAGAATTAGCCCATTTCATATGGGATTTCTCATATAAAACCTTAGCTCCCTCTTCATATTCCTTCTTTTACTTTCACTGCATCTTCTTATTTGGATTCTTAGATTTTTCAGAAGGGTTTTTTATTAGCCTAATAATAGGCTATTAAATTAATTTTTTAATTTATTGTAGTGGCAGTGTGGAAGGTCATTGATATTTTCCTGAGTTTAGTGACATAATTTTGATTTATCCTTCATATTAAGAAAATTCCTTAGAGTTCATTCTGAACTAAGCTGCTAGGATATTTTTGCTCTTGTTTGCTAAACAAAGGAGAAGGGAGATAGAAACTTCATATAACTTCAAAGCTTTTCTTGCTATGAAAGTCTCAGACTCTCAGTTCTCATTCCTGAACTATTGGCCATCAAACCAAGGTCATATTTTGTAGTCTCCTGACCATGCCAGGGCCTTGAAGTCACAGTGTCAGGTTTTGATTAAAAAAAAAATCTTGGAGTTGTTTGTTGGGAGCTTCTGCAAAAAACTGGTGTTGTTATTAAGAGTTCCTGATAATCTGTAAACAATCTGAATATTATCTTTCTTGCTATACATGTTTTTTGTGTTATGCTTTTAAATCTGTTTGCTTGAGCAAATAATCAGGCTTAAAATCCCTTTATTTACTTGGGTGTTCATTGTCTCTGAATCCAAAACAACCAACTGCCTGGGCAACTAATTGCTGCCCTGACACTTGGCAAAATAGTTATGATTTAGTATGTTGTTTGAACAAGACCTAATTTCCTTGTTAAGTTATCTAACAGGGAAATAAAAATCAGCATTTACCAGCAATAACTGGAATATGCACTGAAAAAAATAACTTAATTTTATGACCCAAACAGGGGAAAAATACTGTATAATCACAAATAAGGAAACACTGTATTCAAAAACTTGAATATAAACTGGAACTCTTTCTATTGGGAATTAACATTGAGAAGTACAATAAAGAGATTACATATCTAATAATACACGTGATTACAGCTGTGAGATTAGTCTATGCTCAAAAATGGAAACTTAAGGAAATTCCAGGTGAAGCAGAGATAATTAAAAAGATATGGACATGCACAGAAATGGATAAACTAACATTGGAATTAAAAAATAAAGATGAATCTGAATATTATAAAGCATGGAAAAGTTTTACCACTGGCTAAGAAGAAGGAAGGACATAAATTTAAACTAAAATGAGATAAGGTTTGTAAGATAATAGACTAGGAGTACAAAGAACTGTTGATATAGATGTATATACTATGTAAATATGTATTGTTTGTCATCCAAAATAACTATGTATGACAATTAGGTGTGTCAGGATGATTACACCATGTTCACTGTTTTTAAATGTTTTTCTTTTTGTTTAATAAAAAAATTATTTTAAAAAAATTGAAAAAAGTTAGAAATTCTATCCCTAATATATCTGGATTAATCACTTTGGATCTTTTCCTTTAAAAAAATGACCTCAATGAATAACTTTTAATAATGCCTTCATTGTGCTAGGTTTCATTACATACTTTAGTATCAATCAACATTTGTATGCAGCAAACAGTGAAAATGCTTTGCAGAATTTACCATGATCAGAAGGCATTTGCTCTCTTTCTGAGCTCCACAGCATCCTAGGAAACCCAGCAGGAACAGAACAGCTCCAATGGCAATGAGGAGGTAACCAATATGCACAATTTGGAGGACACTGGTGGATATTGCACCAAATATATTGAGGAAGGATTTACTGTCAACAGTAACCCAAATCCCGATGCCCAGTAGTGTTGCTCCACCAAGCTAGACAAAAAAAAAAACCAATACAAGAAATATATGCTCAAGAGTAGATAGTGGAAGTGTACATGCATATCCAGAGGTGATATTCAGCAGGTTCTGACTAGTTCTGGAGAACTGGTAGTGAAAATTTTGAGTAGTTTGGAATACCACCTCTGACTGGTCCCGCCTCCATCTATTCTCTGCCTCCCAAATTCCAGTTGATTGGCTGGGTCTTCTTTTGTTGCTCTGCACAGGAAAACGGAGCTGAAAAGAAGGTTAGTGGGGTGGGGAGAGAATGTGGATTTACAGTAACCTTCCCCCAGGAGTGGGGAGAGAATGGAGACTTTACAGTATCCTTCCCCTGCCACCCCCACCAAGCCTATGCATGCCCACCAAGCCACGCTCACAGAACCGGTAGTAAAAAAATTTGAATATTACCACTGTGCAGATCCATACATGCAAAATTGTTATATTTTAGCTATGCACTTGTAACACATGTGCTTCACCACGTTGAAAAGACTTCAGACAAGTCCTTGGAGGCTTCAGTTTTCCCACATCCACAACTCTGCAGTCAAACATGCTTCTCAAGTTCTTGCTAGTCATTGCATATAACTAGTAGAGTGATTTCACCAAGAATAATTATTATTCACCAGAAACAACTGTTTCTAATAAGGAATTTCTCATCAAAAGGTGATGTGAGATTTGGTGGCAAGCCAAAATATCATCTTAAATATCACCTTAGTCATAAGACTATGCATTTTATTTATTTATTTTTATTAAATTTATATGGTTGCTCATTTCTCCAGGAGCAACTCTCAGTGGCAAACAACAATCAATATAAAAGTACAAAACTATTATTATTATTTTTAAAAGATCAATAAAAATCAAAAGATAGAAATCGTAGGATAGAAACACAGTAAATATATCAACTCTAATAGTGGAGTGATCTTAGAGTACAGGTAGTCCTTGACTTATAACAGTTCATTTAGTGCAGCAGTTGCCAACTGGTGGGCCATGGCCCACTGGTGGGTTGTGAGAAAATTTGGTGGGCCGCAGAATAATCTCACCCCCAGAGCACCCCCACAAAGCAATTAATCTAGGCTGCACAGAAACGCAAAGCTGCGCCACCCACATGGCCCGTGGGAAATCTCCCCTCCTACTCACTCCTTACTGGCAAACTTGCCTGCTAAATTACTATTTTTCCTTCTTTTTTTTCCTGACCATCAGCTGTTCTGCTGTGCCAGGAGATTTAGATTAGCTACAAAGCAGGAAATGGTTGGATTTCTTGCTTTCTAGCTAGTCTTTAGATCTTTGGCTCTGCTTTTAAGCACAGCCAAACCTTCCTTAGGACTGAAGATTCTATTATTCAGTGCAGACTCATGGCAAGCAAATTTTATGTGACAGACTGAGGTAGACGATGGCAGATAAATAGATCACTGAATGAATCTGTGATTCTGTGAGCAATTCAGTCTGCCTGCTTTGCCTGCTTTGTTGCTTTTTTATTGAAAAAAAATCAATATTTACATAAATATTTATAATATTTACATACAAGCCATGCCCAACCAGTCACATGACCACCAAGCCACATCCACAAATTAGGCCACGCCCACAGAACTGGTTACCAGTCCCTGGGATTTAAAATTATGAGTTTGGTGGTCCCTAAGGTCCAAAAGGTTGCCAACCCTTGATTTAGTGATCGTTTGAATTTACAACAGTACTGAAAAAAAATCACTTATAATCATTTTCCATACTTAAAATTGTTGCAGCATCCCCATGGTCACATGATCAAAATTCAGACACTTGGCAACTGACTCATATTTATGATGGTTGCACTGTCCCAGGGTCATGCGATCCTTCTGACAAGAAAAGTCAATGAGGAAGCCAGATCCACTTAACAACTGGGTTACTAACTTAACAACTGCAGCAATTCACATAACAACTAGGACAAGAAAGGTCATAAAATGGGGCAAAATTCACTTAACAACTGTCTCATTTAGCAACATAAATTTTGAGCTCAATTGTGGTCATATGTCAAGAACTACCTATATTACTAGTTCCCTGGGATTCCCAAACATAGCAACATAACTGGGTCTCGAGGAACTTCAGAAATGTTAACAAAGACTGAGCTAAACTGGCTTCAGGACTGAAGAATGTTCTATAAGGCGGGCACCATAGCAGAGATGTCCCACCTCTCAGGGCCCATCAAATAGTTTTAGCAACTGATCTTATAGTCTAGTTCCCACATACATAGTTGAACTAGAATTGTGTCTAACTATAATCATAGCCCTACAGCTTGACAAATGCATTCTAGAGTCTGGACTGCATTTTGACATAGTCCTGACGGAAACTACATTTATCCCTTAAGAGATTTTGCAATATTTCTTGGGCAGCTTTTTTGACTTGTTAAAGCATTACATTTATGTCCTTTAGTGTAAACATTAAATTAGCTTTTAAAAGGTTTTAAAAGTCAAAAGGTAAAATTCAATAAATTTGAAAATAAGTTTAATATTTAAGTTAGGTTTAAATACCTCCTACTCTAGAATCCTGATTTATTTCCATTTCCTACAAACTGAAGATACTTTCCTATTTGTGATTCTATCAAAAATAATTGACTCAAACAAATATGTTTTAACACTGCTAACATATTTAATGCATGACTAAATATCATCAGTCCTGTATGATTACTTTAAATGTATTTCTATTGAAGGAAGTTTTATAGATTTAACCATTGTACAGAAGATGATGTTTCAGCAAGTATAATGCCAAATCTTACTCTTCTGCATTGTCCTAAAATACCTAGAAGCCTCATTTTCTCTGACCCTGATCAATCTCTTTCACCCCCAGATAATTTTATAGTCCTCCACATTGAACAAGGCTGTCCTGAGCTCTTAAATACATGCAGTACAATGCAGTGAGACATGTACAGATCTATCACATTGGAGAAACAAAACAATCCCTTCACAAATGCATGGCATAACTGAGGAGAACGATCCCATCAGGACAAGGTTCAGCTGTCCATTTGTATTTGGAACACAAAGTCATACTTTTGAAGCAGTGAAGTCCACATTTTGGACCGAAAGGACCACTGGTTTGAAAGAGGGGTCAAAGAGACCATCTACACTGAAATTGATCCGCCCCTCTCTCAATAGAGGAGGAGGGATACAACACCACCTATCTTCTGTTTACAACACAGTCCTTTCCTGCATTTCCAAGGAAATTCCACACCTATTCGAGGTCTGTAAGGGGCATGCATAAAAGTGTCCCATCGTGCCTACTGTCCCTGTCCTATTGTCCCCATTTATTCGTACCTATTTCCTATATTCTTACTCATGTTTATATTTATGTCTATTACCTTGTAAGCGATTGACAAATCAATTAAATAAAATATTTGCATTATTTGAATGACCCTGAAGGCACACATAAATCTCCAAGTGGCCTCAATGACTTTCAAAGAGACTGCTAACAACTAGATGACTGCAAGGAATACAAATCCTTCTATTCTCCACCAATCAGTCACAACTGAAGAAGTTTATTGGATGAGAAGCAAAACATCTTCAAGAAAAAAAACAAAGCACGTCCAGTTGTCCTTTGGACAAACACCTTTGGGACTATGATTCTATTGTACAAGCACAGGAAGAATTGTTTCAAATTTCCCAGCCTTTCAAGGAAGTGTTATCAGAAGCAACTAAGTATTTCAACTGTGTAAATATTCCTTTTTAAGTGAACAATGCCTGTAACATAATTCACAAACATTCCTAAAGAGGTCAAAGCAATTGCCCTTGAACCGCAGGTGCAGGTTTTATTTACTTCCAAACAAAAGGACAAGCCACAATCTATATCTAAAATATTGGTGCCAGGCTGAATACATGGGGTCTGTGGGATGAGAAGTCACTGCCTTTCGAGAAAAACCACATCATAATTCCCAGATTTGTAGAACAGATTCAGAAAATCTGAACCCAAATTGCTTAAAAAAAGATTCTGCCAGATTCATTTGACCTCTCAGAATTATTATTCAATAAACAGCATGAGCTTATACACTAATTGCTGAAAGGGTTGTAAACGCAGCTTCTCTGGGAAAGAAGTGAGCATTGCTCTATAACACTAATTCAGAAATCCAGGATTTTAGGACAGTTGATAAGGTACTATTACATCTTCCTAAAGACAAGAGGCAAAACAAGAAGTATCCACTATTGTTCTACATTAGTATTTTTAAAGTATCGTCTTTGTTTCTCTAGGACTTGTCACCTTCATTCTTATAAAAGCCCTATTTCAAGGAACTGACCTTTATTAAAAAGTAAGCAAATAATTTCAGTGATCCTAATTTTTCTAAGGAGAATTAGAAGACAACCCTGCATTGTAGATTAATGTTGTGTATTTTGTAGGCTGCTTTTTGTCTGATGAACTTACATAAGGTGAACGTAAAGATGACTATAGTTCCATATATTTTTTTCATAAAACTCTGTTAGGGGACTGCATGACAGTCTGGGAGGGGATGAAATAAAGTGGTAAAGCTACTCTCTCGTTCTGATGTCTTTTTTCTCACTTTTCAATATGTTTTCTTCTTATTTTTTCTGTCCCTGACACTATTCTCTTCTGCTTCCAAAAAAAAAGGGGGTAGATCACTGAACGGCAAAGATCTAATTTAAATGTTTCAGAACATATTAAATTAGAATTAGGCTGTAGGCCCACACATTACCCAGATAAAAACAGGGAAAAGGAACACAGGGATAGGGAGTTACTGCGGATGGGCACAAAATGAATGCCACATTTTGAATAATATCATGGAACAAGAGACTAAGGGCAAGCATCTACAGACAATGCAAATATGTTGTAGCTGCATATGCAAACCATGTAAATGACTGTTGCATATATACTGCATCATTTCAAAGGGGTGCTTTGATTCAACAAAGATTTAGTCAAGCCAACCAATCACAATAAGGAAGATCCAGTTTGAACCAAATCAGAGTCCAATAACCTAACCTCTACTCCATAGAAGTATACATATACGAAGTGTATACAGCACAAAAAACTGTAGCTTGTTTAATCGTGGTTTGTTAACCAAGTCATAATGACCTGTTCAAATATACAACTGTCCTAAACTATAATTTATAAGCAACATATTTTATCTGTACTTTTTGTGTTTTATTGATTTTATTGTACTTTCTTGTTAGATTGTTGTGAGACACTCAAAAGTTATTCAAAGTAGGGCAGCCTACAGGTTTATTAAATTATTATGATTTGTCGCACAGTCATCCAGATGTTCAGACTGGATCTGGCATTTTTGTCTACCTATCAAGACCTTTCCAAGGACCCGGGATAAGGCAGATATGGATGCTTGATAGTGTCACAGATATTGTTGCAGGATGTAAACTGTTCAGAGTAAAGACACTTTTTGCAATTGACTGATGTTGAATTTGTCAGTGCCAATGGTGTTCAAGTGGTGCTCCAGTTATTGCGCTATGCCTTGATGTGATTGAATCATTTTGTTGTAATGCAATTAATGAAACCGGTCACCAACTACCATCTATGATTATAGTATAATTGATGTCACTTGGCCACATATCAAGCAGGCGTAGCCAGAATGAGATGTCATTTTACATGCAGTTCTCAAACGTTTCTCAGACATTACTTTATATTGTTCCCCATATTGTTAGTGTGCAGAAGCCAAGTATGGTTAAAGTGTTGGAAAAGAAGTGAAAAGATACATCACTTCATTAACTGTAGAAATCCATTGGGTGACTTAGGGTAATCTTCTTCTGAGGCCAACCTATCTACTTAGCCATTGTTCTCCGGGGAAATAGTTCTTGCTGCATGCTTAATTATAACACCAAATAAAAATATGATGTAATTTTTTTTTCTTATTTGCATTTTGATTTTCATAGTCAGATCACTTTTCTAGTAAGCAACAAGGAAAGGAGGGAGAGGAGAAACATCCAAATATTAGCTCCAAACTGCATTCCTTCCTTTCGGCACAATATACCACAAGCACTACTTGCTTGCTCTACAGCCCCTCTTTTGAGATTGTAGGAGGGGGCTTAAACACCAATCTTTTTACCCTTTTAGCAGTCCAGAGCCCTTTGTAGGATAAAGTGAGGGGAAAAAATCAACCTGCAATACTGGGGCCCAGGCCAGCCATGGCCCCAAATTCTTTTCACCCTTCAAGGAATCATTTTTTAATTACTACTAAAAAAAAAATCTGTGGTACCCTTTGAGACTCAATATTTCACCATCTGAGGCAAGACCATTGTAATGTAGATCCTAAAAACAGCTCAGTGATGTTTCTTACTGCCCTCCCTTCAAAATATCCTGTAAATAACCAAGAAAAACTTCAAATGTATCGCATTTCATCCATACCTGGGATACAGTTTTTTCCAAAGAAGGTCACTCCTGGCCTCTGAAAGGTAGCACACCCTTGTTACGGTTTTTAACAATGTTGTGACCTCATTGTATATATCTGGGTTACCCCACAGAGTTTATTTCAAATACAGGCACAGGGTGTTTAACAAAAGCTGTATGAGCAACTGCTCTTTCTTCAAGCTTTGAAACTAGGTGTATGCTAAAGGTGTCAGTTCAAGTTGACATTCAAGACTTCCTTGAGAACGTTAGCAGGTATGGAGAATGACAGCTGAACCGTTTTTTGAAATAACATTTATAGAACAAGTATGACATCAAAGCCACATCCACAGAAACCATAAAACTGACTCAGTTTGTCGGAGAAACAGGAACAGATTTTAATGACTACCTTTGTCTTGCGCCACAGTTGTATTCAAGTTACCCTGTTACCCTTTGTTAATTTGAGGCTTGGCCTTTCTTTGTAGAAAAGCATATTTCTTTAGAAGGACTGCCTGTAATACAGCCTAAAAAAATTGCACAGCAACTCTTCTAATTGTTCTACCAGTATTGCAGCCCCAGAAAACAGCTAAAAACACAGAAAAAAAATATCTACAAGCCAATCATATTATTAAATTACTGTTTCATGTTATTTTGAAATAGTTTAATCTGTGGGCTGACATAACTACAACTAATATTTGCAGGCAAACTTCAGCTTCACTGAATATATGATGCAAGTCACTAGAAGCTATAACATGTAGCCATGAAGAGGCCAACAGATCATCTAATATAGCTTCTAAAACTGTTTACCATGAATTTATGGGACAAGCAGACAAAACAATAGTAGAATCATGACTAAGGGAGAGGAAGTTTGGACACTGATCCTTCCATACATGTATGTGTTCTTTCCCAAGTACTGTCACCAACTTGCCCCCCAAGAAAGATGCTATTTGCTAACCAGGGATTACATTTATGTTGTAGTTGTGACCATTTCTTACCACATATCTCATTGTACTCAATGATTATTCACATGCTGCATTTTTGATAAGCTCATTTGTTTCTATTAAATCATTCATAGTTGACTGGTAGAACCAAGTTGGCAAAGGTTGCTACAGCATGTGATCACCAGAGATTAATTGAAAGATAAAGACACAACTTGCCATAAACATGCTAATAATGTACTGTAAACCGATACCTGCCTGATGTGGTTTTAAAGATAATAAAAAACTAATGGTCTAATCTGTCCTTTGTTAGAATTCTAAATATGTTTACTGAGACTTGCTTTGACTTTGGGTTTCAGCTTGACATATGTCTTGTTTCATATCTATTATACATACAGACATGGAGCCAAAAGGAGGTGAAAAAGGTTCTCTCATCCACTCATTCTTTTACAAGAATGCAAAGCACCTCACTGCTTATTTACAGAAAAAAGAGGTAAGTACTCACAAATATGGCCAGGTTAAACAAAATCATCATGACCTTCAGGAATGTAAAGCAGCTCATTTTGATAGCTGTAAAAAGAAACAAATAATGAAGAATTTAACAAACAGCTGGTCAAGAAACTTTTGGAGAACTAAATCCAACTGATATTTAAAAATTTGGACACAGTTTATGTGCTGGTAATTTACAAAATATTAGTGTGACATTCAAAGGGGTTTCTTTGAGGGTAAAAGCCTATTCTGAATTTTATTATTATATGGATATTATTGGGCAATATTTGGGTAAGAGAGTTATGTATTAATCTAAATGCAGGGCCTAAAAGACCAATGTCCCATTAATTCACATCACTTCCAGCTGGAGCCACATTGACCAAAATTATAGAACTTAAACTGCAATTTATGGAACTCTGGTTTAGATTAAAATCTTTGAAGACCAATATCTATTCTGTAGAGCACTAGAAAGATATGATAAAGTAAAAGGAAATAATAAGAAAAACCCAACAGGCTTTATCCACTTGTCTTTTTTTCTTCACCTGATGGCTTTCATAGCAGAAGCCAGTTGATGCCATTGTCCCAGGTCAGCACTGGCCGTATCAGAATTGAAAAGAGCTCAACTCCCACTTCTTGCCATAATCCAGATTAAAATATCCCCCAAAAAATTCTTGTCTAGCCTCCTCATGACCTTCAGTGTTTGGTTCAACATTGAATTGTTCTTCTTGTTAAGACTTTTCCCTTCAACATTTAATTGGAATCACTTTTCTAAAACATAAACCTAGGATTTGAAAGAACGAGTTTTGCTTTTTTCAAGTATTATTGCATCATCTGTATCTTCTCAATTGAAAGCTAAATCTTCCTAATTCTACCAATCTCTGTTTTTAGGATTTAATTTCTAGTCTCCTGATAATTCTTGTTGCCCTTCCTAGAACCTGCTCCAGTTTGTTTGACTGGTGCAATACTAGATCTGGCCAGTACAGAAATAAAACAGAACTATTCAAATCAAATCAAACAGTTTTTTTTCCTATGATCTAGAAACTATAAAGTCTAAAACAGTATTTGACTTTTTACATCAGCAGCAACAACACATCAATTATCATGTCAATCTTTTTTTCACAAGTTAAATTGCTGAATCTCCAGTTGCATTAATGAAAGTGACAAAGTAGTCTGGACCAATAAGTCTAAAAGAGATATGTTCCCCTACATCTTCACCTTTAGTAGCCTTGATGTTACTACAAAAGAAATTATTCCAGAGCTGATTTTTAAACCTTTAGAATTGTTTGATATAGTAATATTGCAATAACAAAACTAAAGACATAAGTTATATACAATGTAAGAGTAAATAGCACAGATAGAAGGCAGTTAAAAATAACAGATAAGTCCTTTTGTTTTAAAGAAAGAAACATTAAATAATCCTCACTTCCTTTTACGAAGGTCAAATTAAAATCTGAGGCTAATTCTTATGCACACCAATCTTCTTTTTCAAATATGGAAGAATCCTTACAAACAAAGATCCTTTGTCATAAGTTCATAAATACACAAGGAACTTACCTTTAAGGGCACCAACGAAGTCCAAAATCAACCTGAACAAGTCTCACTTTCTTTACACTTGACAAAGCAGTCAACTCTTAAGTAACATGAAGGAATTGTTTCAGCCTATTAGACTAGTCACCTTTTCAAGCCAATCAAATCTCTGTAAGAGCTAAGGCCACACCTCAGCAATTTATTTCTTAAAAAAAAAAAAAACTCACAGGACTACTAAACCATGTTCCTTTATTCTTTACTGCTCCCTTGTGGTTATAGGTGAATGTTTGTTTTTTTTAAGCTTTACAGCTGGTTTGAATAATTTTGTCTGTGTATAATACAAGAGTGTGCATGAAGGAGTTGGAAGTAGCTGTGTCTGTGTTCCTGCAGAAGAAATTAAAACTGATGCTACAACATTGCTTGGCTTCCAGTGGTGGAGATAACAAGGAGAGACTCAGACAGTACTGTGGGATGGGCTGGTTTTGTGCAATCAAGTTGGCCACTTAAGGCTGCCATCTCACTTCCAATCATAACACTGCTGCTTCCAATCCCCAAACCTCCAAGAGATCAAAAAACAAAACAAAACATTGAGTCCAACTTAATGTATATGCCTTTCCCTTCATGTGACAACCAATTGCAAAGTAAATAAGTGCTTGGCAAACAAAAATTCTTACAATTTTTGGGTGGGAGGAAGGTCAATGCATTACTCTTGACAGAATGCAAGGTATGGCAGCCATTTTGGTGGCTTCCTCTGTCTTTCTCCTAGAATCACAACTCAAATAGCCTGGAATTTTCTTGGCAGCTAAGATCTTTGTATGGATTACATCATGGCTGCTTGTGGCTAGAAGGAGATGATCTGTACCCATCAAGGATGATTATTTAATGGTGTTTTGGAGTGTGAGCTAGATGAGGTTAGATCTGCCTTTTGCCTTCAGATGAGGAATGGGGAAAGGAGGAGATTCTCCCTGCTGGATCTGAGGTAACACAGTTTGGTTGAGGTGCCCCTATGCAGTGCTTGGCTTCCAATAGTGGAGACAGGGAGAAAGTGAAGGGCAGGATTGGTAATTGGATCAGACCAGCTCAGCTCTAGATTGTCTTGCTCAATGATTATTTTTCTCAGAGTGCGGTCCTAAAGAGAAAAGAATGAACCAAGAGAGAATGGAATCAACATCTGGATCCTTGCCTATTTTTAACTGCATTAAAAATAAATTTAAATAATATACCACAATCCTGTATGCCAGACCTCTCATGAAGGTAAAGAATAACCAACATTTTGCTGCCTCTGATCCCTGAGGTTGGTGACTGCCAGGAGGATTGGCCTGTCTAAATAGCAAACTTGGTCCCTCCTAGGGAAAAAATGCCTCATCTCTGGTTTCAGTTAGTTATCTTAATGGGTCAGATACATTGGCAGATCTGACCTTTCCTAGCCAGGATTTGAAGAAATCCTGATTAATATGCAGCTGATTTTTTTTATTTTTTTTTATTTAAATACTATGTGCATCTTTTGACACAACTATTAATAGACTTATGATTTTTTAAAAATATTCTGCCATCTAGAGGTCAAAACAGTTACCATTCTCTCCCATCCCCAGCAATACACAGAATATTATTGGCTGCAATAATTTGGACAGGTTTTACTAATTTTTCTTCCCATATTCTATTTTGCATCCATTTGGGTAGAAGATGAAAATCCTGCTTAAAGACAGAGTTGCTTGGTAGCAGTCCAAGCCTTTGGCTGCTTTTATTTGAATGGCTGTCTTTGCTGATCTTTACCAAAAGAATAATGCAAATAACTTTTCTAATGTTATGGAGCACATTTTAAGAGAATCAATTATAATTTTTCCACCCATTCTATAATAATTGGAATCCATCAGGGACAAGACAACCCTTAAGTAGGGTAAAGGAACCCCTTCTAAAGGTAGACAAATGCAATGACATTTCTTGTGATTTAAAACACAATATGGTCTGTATGCCTTAAGCCCATGTCCCACTGCACCAACAGATGCAAAGAGGATATAAAACATTAAAAAAAGCTTGTCATCCGTTGGAAAACCCTATGCATCCGTTATGTACTCACTGCATACGTGTTTCATACACTCTATCCCTCCAGCATCCGTCCAGTGAGATTTCATCCACCCAAGAAGTTTTGAGCTGCACAAAACTTTGTGAACGGATGAACTTTCCGCCGTGTACGATGTAAATCCGTGACATACGAGCAACAAACGTTCTATGTCCATTTATCATCCATTAAACGTCCGCTGTATCCTCTCTGCATCCTCTGGGCAACCTCGCAACTCACATCCATTGCAGCTGAAAATGGAAAGAGGGAGGAAAGAAAAGGTACATGGAACGTCTACACAGCGTTAGTAGCACGGAAATAGAAAGGATGCACAGTGAACGGTTTGCATCCGATATACATCAGCTAGGCTTCCTATGAACATCCGTTTAACATCCCCACTACATACTACCCACATCCGTTCTTTTCCGTTCTGTTTATGCAAATTTTCGCCACTTTTTGGAGCAGATGACAATGGATGGAGCCACCCCCGAAATTTTGCTCATCCGCTGTGTCCTTTATGCATATGTTTTGCGTCCGTCGGCCAGTGGGACAGGGCCTTTAGCATATTGTAGTTTATCATGCAGTCTACAAATCACATGCAAAAAAAAAATTGTGTGAATGTGTAGCATTTGTAAATTCAGCCAACTGTAGTTTGGTACATTAAAAAAAAGGATCGCACAAATCATGGAGTAATACAAAGCATGAACCTTCAAGCTGTTCCATCTTTTGAAAGAGTGCTCTGAGTTATAGATTTTGTCTTGCATCTTTTAAACTAACCGGCTTCCTCAGCTATAGTAAAGACATAATTAATCAATCAAATAAATCTAGTTATTGGGTAGAATGCTCCTGAGAAGAAAGAGTCCTGTGCAGTGATGGGATTCAAAAAAATTTACTACTGGTTCTGTGGGTGTGGCTTGGTGGGTATGTCTATGTGGTCATGTGAATGGAGGGTCAAAAGACAGAAATTCACTTTCTGGAACAGGCAGTTGGACTAGATGACCTCCAGGTATCTTCCAGCCCTGGATTGATGTGCTGCTTAAAAACATCCTCTGAAGCTGCATCTAGTGCCAAGGTTTGTGGTCCTTCCTTCCTCTCCTTTTTCCCTCCCCCCCTTTCTTTCTCCCATGCCTCCTCTTTCTTTCTCTTTCTTTCTTTTTTTTTTTTTGCAGCACCCACCGCGCCTCATTTTCAGGGAAGTGCTGAAAAAAGAAGCATTTTGAAGCGAGAGGGGGGATATCTGTGCCACACAATTTAGATTAGCTAGAAAGCAAGAAACCCAATGACTTCCTGCTTTCTAGCTAATCTAAATCATGCAGCACAGCTGATGGTTGCCCAGCTGATAACTGGAAATACCGGTTCGACCGAACCAGTAGCATTTTTTACTACCAGTTCAGTTGAACTGGACCAAACCATTGGTCTTGTGACAGCCTGACTATGCTATGTATTTCTCAGAAATACTACAGTACAAAATTTAGTTTAGTAAATTAATATTTTAGAAACTTTACTTTAATCCGGTAGGGAAATAAATAAATAAGAAATAAAAAGGAATCCTTCCTGGGATTCCCTAAGAGAGAAGTCCACACTGTAACACAATGAATTAAAGTATGATTTGCTTAAGCAGGTGTTGTTAAATTATAATTGGGGAGGTTCACACAAAATGCTATAAACCATGCATTACCAATTATAAAACTAGATTTGTGCCAAACCAAGCCTAACATGCCAACAACACTAGATTCAATGTGTAAATCTAGATTGTGAATGGAAAACCTCAGCCAAAGTCAGGATAGATGTCATCTTGCATCTTATACCATTGGGTGTTCTCTCCCTTTCTACCTAGAAAAAGCCAGGAACACGAAGGCCACTATAAAGTTTTATATAGGAAAATAGTCCTAGTTATTCTTCCCCCAGAAACACAAGTCTACATCCCTTGGTTTCATCCCATATTTTGTGATGATGTGACAAACAGAATTCTAAAGGAAAGCAATTAACCTGCCATTTGATCATTGAATTTTAAATGTTATGCATTTTAACTCAGAAGTTTTTTTCCCCCTGAAATTTGAATTGTAGGCTCCACAAAAATCAAACAGGATTTAAAGCTATACAAATGAATTAAAGTAATACTAGAATACTTCCTTGGTTTACTATCTGCACCCCTCCCTATCCTGCAACAGCTACATGTACTGAATAACGAAAGCATTTTGGGACTACCTGTAAGCATAGCATTTTCCACATCTAAATAATGGCTAATATAAGCATGTCTTGAAACTCACTGTGCAAGTGCTCAGCACGGCAAATAGTATAGTATTAGTATCTCCCTACATGTTACTTAGCCAAGCAATGTGGTGAACCAGAAGGCGGAAACTTCAGGACCAAACAACAGCTCCTTCCACATTAGTAAAAATTCTGTGATTCACCTTTTAAGATATGTGGATTTCAACTCCCAAAATTCTCCAGCCAGCAGGGGAAGATGAAATCCACACATCTTAAAAATTGCCAAAATTGAGAAAGTCTGGTCTAAGTTAATTTAATGAGGGTTTTTAAAATCATCATCATCATCATCTGGTTATTTAATATCTGCAACACCATCAAACATCCAGATTTGCAGGACTCGATAGGAATACAAAAATGCCAATTCCAGGCTGAACATTTGGTTGACTGTGTGATAATAATAATAACAACAACAACAAACAGATCATCATTTGGAACACAACACACCAGATATACAGTTGTCATAAGATGAAGTGTACAATTTATTGATATTACTGTACCAGAAGATGCCAGTCAAAGAAAAAGAACTGGAAAAAAGCATGAAATATTGCTTCATTGAAGCTACACAATTATGGATGAAACATGTAACAGTGATACCCATTGTCACTGAGCACTTGGTACCATGTCCAAGAATTTTATAAAATACATCAAGAAATTGCAGCTTCCTGCAATAGCAGCAGCGGAACTGCAAAAAAATGTGCTTACTCGGAACTTCGTACATCTTAAGAAAATACTTGGTTGATACCTAGGATTCTGGCAGCAACCCATCAACCATTAGTGCCAGTCAATTATATTTGAGATACACTTTTAAATGTTCAGTTGACTGAGTTTCATGCTTAATAATTAAAAGAGATAATAATAATAATAATAATAATAATAATAATAATAATAATAATAATGATGATAACAACAACAACAACAACAACAACAACAAGAATGTCTGAGGGGTTCTTGATGTTCTCTGAGCTTGCTTGTTTACTTGCAGACATTTCATTATCCTAACTAGGTAACATCATCAATGCTAGTGAAGAGTGCTTTTTATTGCCAGTTTATATTCTGCTGTTTTGCCTGTCTGTGTGGGTGGGAGTGGTCTTGGAAATTCTCTGGTCGGGGCTGTTTACTGATGGCTCTGTGGCAGTTTCTTGATTGGGGTATTGTTTACTTGATTGTGGGCTGAAGTTAACCTTGGAGTTAACCTATGCTGATCTGGGTGCTGATTATTGGTGGAGAGGTGCTAGAGTCTTTTTCTCTTTGGAGCTGGTTGGTTGTCTCTTTTGCATAGTCTGTAGACTATAGTTAATGTTTATGTCTCTATTGGTGGCTGATTTATCAGAGTGTTAGGCTTCTAGAAATTCCCTGGCATTTTTTAACTTGGCCTGGTCCAATAATGCCTTCTGTATCTCCTCTCTCCATTTATTTATTTATTGATTGATTGATTGATTGATTGATTGATTGATTGTTTATTTATTTATTTATATCACGCAGCTGCTTCCAATCTCCTCTGTAACTTGATTTCTCATGCCTGCTTTTCCTGCCTTCTTTCTCTGACCATAAAGCTGCTTCACACAGTTGTTGATATTTTTCAGGCAGCCAGTAGTTCTGCTGACATCGCCAAACAAATCCTGTATAAAGGCAAAGGAATGAATAAGTTAAACACCTCAGAGCTGGTGGGATGAAAGAGGAGCCCAAGAACATAATTAGCTACTTTTCATACCTCCCACTCCCTTCCCACTGGCTTTACAAGGATGCTGAAAAAAGAGGGCTAGTTTAGTCTAGTGGTTAAGGCAACTAGGCTTGAAAGTGGAAAACCATGAGTTCAAGTTCTGCCTTAGCCATGAAAATCAGGTGGGTGACTTTGGGCCGGTCACTCTCTCTCAGTACAACCCACCTCACAGGGTTGTTGTTGTGAGGAAAATAGGAGGTAGGTGTGTTGGATATGTTCACTGCCTTGAGTTATTTATAAAAATACTAAAGGCAGGATACAAATAAATAAATTAAAAATAGGAACAGAGCAGCACCGGAGCTTTCAGTGGAAAGAAACATGGAGAATCTTTACACCCCTCTTTGTGCCCTTGTTTCCCCCCAAGCTCCAATAGCATCATCAAAATGTGTAAGGTGACACAAGATGGAGGAATTCTGGTGATGGAAACCTTTGACCTGTAATGCAGAGTTACACAAATATGATTTCTAAAGGCTTCCTTTCCCCATGCAACTTCCAATATGAGATTCCTTAAGCCCCTGTCACACTGCACCAACGGATGGAAAGAGGATGTAAAATGGAGAAAAACACTTGCCATCCGTTACCGTTGGTTAACACAATGCTTCGTTCTGTACTCACTGTCTCTGTTTGCTTTCCTCTCTATCCGTCCAGCACCATCTATTGACGTTTTCTCCGCTCAGAGGTTTTGAGTTGCTCCAAAAACTTTTGAGGGGAAAATGTATCCAATGTGTCGTTCTGCATCCGCAGCATACGGAGGACACCGTTCTGCACCGTTACGCCATCCGCTATATCCGCTAGCATCCGGTGCGCATGCCGCGCAACTCAATCTAGCTCCAGCAGTAAACGGCGCAGGGGAGGAAGTGAATCGATGGTGGAAAACAGATGCGCATCATTAGTAGCACGGACAGAGAAAGGATAAAGGGACTGCAGCATGCAAAGGAAAGCATTTAAAATGAAAAAAAGTTTTGCAGAGGACTCTATCTTGGATATTAAGGATGTCTGCAGGATGGCTACGAGGTATGCAAAGGATACATAGGGACAAACCTATATTGCCTATAAAAAGGGGAGCAACTCACCTGGATCCACTTTCAGATCCAGCAGGCCGCGTGCAGACCTCTGCACCTTCATCTGCTGCCTCTCCTCTTCCACAGCTACCAGTCCATTCTCCCACCATGGATCATAACAAAACTCCTTTTGTACCACCACCTTCTGCAACAGTGCGAAGCCATCACAGGCTCTGTGAACTCTACTGACGGGAAAGAAAAAGAGCGGCCAAGAAAGCGTCTGGGTCCGAAGATGGATCGGGAGAAGAGCAGAGAAAATGACTTAACAACAAGCTGATGGTGGAGCTCAGGAACGTAAGACCCTCTGCATTTCCAGAACTCATTGAGATGCTCCAGCCTTGTTTGATGAAGTTGTGCAGCGGCCTGACCCAGGTGACCAAGCCAGAGCACCAACGGTCGCCCAGCCTGGACCCTGAGCTTCAAGGTGGGCACTGGACTCTGCGCCACCTGGCTCAGGGACCACCTACAGGAGCATGCAGGTACGGCCGGAGGGTGCTCACACAACACCTCAGCAGTTGTGTCAAACAAGTGGTGAAGGCCATACATCGGAAGAATACCTGGGGAAGCTCCTCTAGTGTTCCCCTCCACTGAAGAAGGCTGCGAAGAAAAGTTGTCAGAGCAGTGTATCAGAGTGGAAGCTTCCCCCACACCAGGTTGGACCATGAGATGGAAGCCACATGTGCCTGCAAAGCGCCAGCCAAGTTTGGGGTCCAACTGTATTTTCAACTACAAGGGCTTTTCTAAGCTTCGTCCTCTTCGCCATGGTCGATGCTGAATACAGTTCATGTACATCGATGCTTCAGGCAGAAGCTATCTTCAGATGCTCAGGTATACAAACGCCAGTCACCTCAAGGAGGGCTGGAACGCAACTTCATCATGGGCTTCCCAGATCCAGACCCCCTGCCCAACGACACCCACAAGTTGGTCCTACTTCATTCATTGGGGGTGACGCCTTCTCCCAGAACCTACCTCATGAACCCTACACTCCAGATGCCTCACCCGTGAAAGAGAGATCCTTAACTACAGGCTGTCCAGGGCAAGGCGGGTGGTGGGAACAGCCTTTGGATCCTGGCCAACAGTCCACAGGTTTACGATTGTTTTTCCTCCCCCACCCCACCATTGCAGCATTCGCCCGCAGACCGTGAGGAGGATCGTGGAAGCTTGCTGAGTCCTGCACATCTTCATGCGCACCCGTTACCTCCAGTCTTGCAGAACAGGCTCGTGGGACCTCCAGCAGGCAATGGGGAATGGAGCCTGGGGAATGGAGGCAAGGGCGAAACCTGATAGACACGTGAGATTTGTGCAAGGCCACAGAGCCTCAGTGAAGGGAAGAAGCAGCGACCCTCCTGACAACACTGTGCAGCTCCCAGCTGGAGCAATGGAGTTGGAAGGACAGGAATGATAGATTGATTAATGGATCTTCCTTCAGCCTGTTTATCACACTGGATGAATTGGGCCTTGTATGTTGGGTGGGCCTACAATGAACAGGGCATTGTAATAAAGAGTTGTGTTATGTTCAAATGTTGTGGATAATGCTTACATTAGTATTGATAATGAAGAGGGCCATTCGGTGTGGCGACTCTGGGGGGTGGACATGACAGTCCAGTCTATGGCTTGCAACTGGGGTTTATCTATCCCACAGCTATCTAACCCATCCACAGGTATCTTAAACCCATCCAAAGATATTCCCTGCCCATCCACAGTTATTACCCAATCCAACAGTTCCTGCCATCCCCACAGGTATCCCTGGCCTGTCCCAGCACAGGATATCACCTGCCCATCCCCACAGCTATTTACCCATCCCACAGGTATCCTGCCCATCCACTGCTGATCTTAACCAACCCACAAGCCATGCAAAGGCTTAAACCATTTCTAAATGTTTCGCCACCAAGATTTATTGACATAAATAAATGAAGCAAGTGGTGTGAAGCAAAGATAAATCTTTAATTAATAAAGCTGTAAAAGAAAAATGACCCAAGTCAAGTGCCAAATAAAGACTACAGTGTAGCAACCCAGTCTCTGCACTCTTCTTGGTCACTCGAGGTGTTGCCAGTTCAGGGTGTAAGTGTCCAGGTGCTGTGGGAGGTTGGCTGTGCTGGAGTGCTGGTTCTGAAGTGCCACTGGGGGGCTGGCACCAGGAGGACAACAGGTTGACAGTGTTTGAGGAAGCTCTCCGACCAGCTGCTCAGCCCCGTTGATGTTGAGACGTATCCTTCTCCATGCCAAATGTGAGCTGTCAAAGCCCCAGTACCGAGGAAGATGTACTTGAGAGCCGGGCCTTGGCTGTGGGTGGAGAAGGAGCAGTGTAGTGGGGCTGGTCCTGGTTGCAGCTGGTTTGAGGACTGGGCATTGGTGGCATCTGTGGCGTGCGGGTGTTATCGGTGAGCCTCCGGTGGCACCATTATCGTGGTGCATCGGTGGCATCGGTGGAACCGGTTGGCTCAACGGTGTTGTCAGGCGTAGCTCCATTCAAAATTCTAGGAAAGAAAATAACTTTAGACTCTTTAGTTTAGAGACAAGATATCTTTTACTGAAAGTGAAGTGTAGCAACAAAGAATTCTGAATCTGAGAAATTTAGCGCGCAATTCAACATCTATGAAAAGGTGATGAAATTCCCACCCCAATATTCAAATGACATCTTCCAATTAGAAGTGTGGGATTTGATCATGTGGGGCATCTTCCAGGTGATGATGAGGCCGTCTGTCCGTTTGACCTTGGCATTTTTGATAACAGGTTGCAGTGCGACAGAGAGAAGAAAAAGCTACAGTTGAGAAATAGAAAACCTAACTCTAGCTAGCTCCCCCTCTCCAATTTATACAACAGATGAAATGTAACACCTCCAGCTCACCTTCCCCAAACTATTCCTACCTCCCTTCCCACACCCCGTTACTTATTGGCATCGAAAAAGATGCAAAGCATAGCAGGAAAGATCTTGAAGGCTGACATGTGTTGTCCGATGACTCTGTACCTGGACTGGGGAAGGGGCGCTGCCTGTGCTGCTGGACGCTCCTGGTAAGCCGTAACCCATGGTAGGTGAGGGCCTGTGGAGAAGCCTTGGAATGGGAGGGACATCACTGGGGTGGAGAGCAGACCTGGACTGGTTGGGAACAGGTTTCCTCTGGATCTGGAAGGGTTGTGAAGCAGCTCAAGTGAATCCGGTCCTTCACCACCTGGTACTGGGGTTCCACCATGTCCGTGAGGGTCTGGTTGAATAGGTGAGGGAAGGGCTTTGCGGTTGAGGATTGAGGAGATCTATGCTGCTTCTGGAATGGTTGTCCCTGATCTCCAGCAGGACAGTTGGCTCTGCCCCTCCGTCTTGCTCCTCTGCCTTTCTGTTGGAGGTGGAGCTGTGGGTGGATGCGGTAGGGTCTGGTGGTTGGAAGTGCAATCACCCCCTTTCCCACTGCACCAGGGAGTCCTTCAACGTGCTCCACCCATGGTTAACACTGTCCGCGGCGTTTCCGCCATGAGAACGCTTTCACCAGAAACGCTGCCTGGAGAACAGGAGCTGACTCTCGGCCTGAAGAGGACCTGGCTCTCAGCAGGCTGCCAGAGAGAGAGGGTCATGAGAGGGGCTGCCTGCTGCCTCCTCGGTGGTAGATCTCACCCTCCAGGAACTGCCTTGGCCATGGACATACGGTCTCTCTGTCCGTCAGCTTTAACCATGGCCTGGCCAGATTTTCTTGAGGTGCAGCTTCCCATAACAGGTATGCATGTGCTTACACCAGCGGGAGGAGCACATTGCATGTTGTAGGCCCAGACTCTCGCCTTCTCTCTCCAAGCAGCCTGCTTCCTTTTGGTGTCCCTGTTAAGACCGGTGCCCTCTCCGCCACAGATAGTCATTCTTCTCAGCCACTCCAACACCTATTCTCGTTTCCTCCTCATGGGATATTGGCCCTCTCCGTTCCCGCATATGCTCTTCTTCCTTTGGCAGGATCACAGATGGGCCCTTCATCAGAGGTGCTTCCAGTTTGTAGGGGCTGCTCCTCCACACCGCAGCAGCAGCACAGCAGGATCATCATCATCAAGCACCAGCAGCAGCGCAGCGCATCACCAGCAGGATCATAATCATCATCATCAGCAGCAGCAGCAGCAGCACCAGCAGGATCATACATATCATGCATCATCGTCAGCAGCAGCAAGCAGCAGCAGCAAACAGCAGCACGAGCAGGACCAGGAGGCACGAGCAGGACCAGGGACAAGCAGGATGAGCCAATGACCCAGGAGCACGAGCGAGGACCAGCAGGAAGAGGAGCAAGCTTCAGAAAGAGGTAAGCACCAGCAGAAGCACTACCGCCAGGAAGCAGCCTCAGCAGAGTAAGCACCAGCAGAAGCACCACCCCAGGAGCAGCATCAGCAAGAGTAAGCACAAGCAGAAGCACCACCACCAGAAGCCTATCATCAGCTCCTCCAAGAAGCAGACGCAGCAGAAGCCCCAGCCGCAAGAAGAGCGAGCCGTGCTACAGAAGCCCCAGCAGAAGCAGAGGAGGGCCAGGGGCAGGAGGTGGCCCTGTCCCTTTTGCCAGGGCTGGCAGCAGATGGCTGAGGCTTTCTCTTTTTCCCCATGGTTGTGGGTTGCTGCTGCAGCTAAGGCTGGCAGGCAGCAGGCAGCTAAGGCCTGCAGGCAGCAAGGCGGCAGGCAGGCAGGCAGCAAGGCAGGCAGCAAGGTGCAGGATGGCAGGCAGCAAGGCAGGCAAGCATGGCAGCACAATGCGTCTGCAGCAGGTATTTCCTCTGTATGTGACCTTCTTCCGAGCTGCTTCCCTTTATATCCGTGGGGCTGATGCAATAAATGCCCCCCGCATGCGCATAAACGCAAGGCATCCGCTAGGCTCGCTAGGCTCCCACTCTGCATCCACTTCAATCCGGTGTGCATCCGCTGTGCATCCGTTCATCCGTTCTGCGTCCGCTCTGCACCGCTTCATCCGTTCCGCGTCCGCTTTGCTGAGGTCCCCTGGAAGCCTTGCGGATGTGCCATCCGCTCCCATCCGCTTCCATCCAACTAGGCTTCCACTCTGCAAATCCGTTTTCCATCTGCTCTGCGTCCTCCCCCCGTCTGTTCCTTTCCGTGTTATCTGCTCTGGTTATGCAAATTTTTGCCCTTTTGAGAGCGGATAACCAACAGATGGAATGGAACATTTTTCTTGTCCGCTGTGTCCTTTTTACAAACGTTTTGCATCCGTTGGGCAGTGTGACAGGGCCTTAAGGAAGAGTAGAAGGGATTTTTTTGGATTCCTGCCACTGGTACTCTTTGTTTCAATTTGCTTCAGCCATATTTGCTCAACTGTTTTTGTGAGTTTTTTTCCCCAACCCCTAGCATTCCTGCTCTTAAACAGTTAATTTTTAAAATATATGTAGCTTTAGAAATATAGGCTAATATAGAAACACGTTTATTATCAGCATCAAGCTATTTCTGAGGTTACATCCAATAGACCTTTAGAGATGTGGACTAGAATCCTGTGAAAGATAAATGTACAGAATATCTTACTCTTGAGCATGTCCTTTTTTCCTCTTGTAATTTGGATTAAATTTATGTGACACCTATATCATTATCAAGCAATGTACAAATTATATAATCCTTTGTCAAGTTAAGTATAATCTGTAAGATTAATGAAGGCACAAGCTGAGTTTCTTTCTGAGAGGAAAAAAACATTCTGGATAGTTTTGTCCTTCAGGTTTATTGCACTGGTTCTTGCAACATTCTCTGAGAAGTGTATTCATTTCCTAATGTATTAAAAAATGCAAAGTTGGCTCCAATCCCAAATTGACTTCATTTGTAGGCACTGAAATGTAATCTGCTGGCTGGGCAGAGACTTATAACTTTTTTGGTACACTGATTGCTAACAAAATATTTGAGGTCTTGCAAAGAGATCTATAGATTGACAGCCTTTGGAAAATGATACACGGTGTATGTGCCAAAGAAATGATGTCATCAGAGGTTGAAATTAGGCTAAAAAAATTGAAAGGTTTTTCTTTTCTTTTTGGCTTGCAAGTTAAATATTACATTGCAGTTTCTTTTTATTGTCTGTCTGAGTCTGTGCCAGTGATAATGCACAGAATTGGCAAGTGAAATATATTATTTGGATGCCTCCTAATTCTCTTGTCGTGGCCTTAGTAAATAGGCTCTAATACTGGACTCTATGAGCATAAAAAGGACAATAAGGAAGACCTGCCTTTTTGCTCTGAAGGCAACAGAAAGATTGTTTGTGAGGACTGTAATAAGGGGGAATCCCTAAAGCTATCTGAAGGGCTTCAATGAACACGTCAAGGAATGAGGGGATTTCCTAGGCACTGTGCAGAATATCAGGGTCTTGAGGATTGTCAGTTCTAAGCTGAAATGTGGGCCTCACCCAGGAGTGGGATTCAAATTTTTTTAATAACTGGTTCTGTGGGCATGGCTTAGGTGATGGGCGTGGCTTGGTAGTCATGTGACTGGGTGGACATGGCTTGGTGGTCATGTTATTGGCTGGATGTGGCCAACTCANAGTGCCATTGTAACTTTGAATGGTCAGTCCACACAAACAAAGTACCAGCAAAGGAGAGGGAAAAAACTCCAGATATGTTCCTGAGACAGGAAGTCTAGTCCTGCCAAGAATGTAATAAGGGTTAATGGAGAGGCAGTTTCTGTAAACAACACCAGAATGTTTCCTTCCTGCCTTCCTTACAGGATTAGACCAGTCATTTCTTCTAACAACCGGTTCTCCGAACTGCTTAGACTGTTAACAAACGGTTCTAGCGAATAGGTGCAAATTGGTAGAATTCCACCCCGGCGTCATCGTACAACAGAAAGCCTTTGAGACATAGATGGAGTAAATTTGTTTAAATATTTTTATATATTTAATATGGTAACTTTCAGGACTGTAGCAGCATATCCTATAGTGACCAGAAGAGGGCTTTCTAATTGGTTGCTTTCTAATTGTGCTTTCTATATGGTTAAGTCTAATATACTTCAGCCCACATGGCTTTTTCAAGTAATGCTCTTATTATCTGTCCATCAGTTGAAAAAGAAAGGAAACTTTACCAAGAAATTTGCCTCTTAGAGGATAATATTTGCTACTAAAAGGAGGTTCTTGAAGCAATTTTAGTCTATACAGTACATAGGATTATTTTTTAAAATGTCTTTATTCAAGGCAATAGAGAAGAATTAATATTTTCAAGCAGTTATTAACATATTCAAGATGAGCGAAAGGAATGTTATATTTGCAGTTAAGCAGTCTCCTTACCTTTTAAGTAAACTTTCACTGATTTAACCTTATTTAAGACAAAATTGTATGTCTGTCAGAATACAGTATTCCCGTCATACCCCTGTTGGAGTCTAACTCCGAGGGAGAGATGGAACAGCTGACAAGGAGTGGGAGTGTGGCTCCAGTGGTTGTGGAGGAAACTGGGGAAGGGCACAGACCAGATGGGCATTCAGAGGAAGACCCAGGCCCATCCCCTCTTCATCCTAAGGCAAGCAGGGAGGAGCGGATAAGGGAGAAACGTGAGTGGCGTGGTCTATGGGGGAGGAAGGGGTCCTGATCCCCTTCTTGGGCTGCAGCTCAAAGGACTATTTAAAAGGACAAACTGTGCATGGCAAAGTTGCTGGAAGAAAGTTGCTTGTTAGAGCTTATCTGTGTTTTGGCTTCCTCCCAACTGTGGTTGCTGCGTTATCTGGTAGAAGTCTGCAATTAATTGCCTGCCATAGTAATTTCTTCAGTGAGGTGTGCTGGGTTTTTATTTCAAATTAACTTTACTTTGGGTTCTGACTGCATTTACTCCCTCCGTAAACTCTTTTCTTTCAACGTTTGATATCTTGTGGAGGATAATTGGACATTGGGGCCAAGTTGGAGGCATTAAAGGGACTTTCTTCTATTTTTGTGACTTGGTTATTTTTGTTTCACACCCTTGGTCATCACAATTCCATATTTTGTTCACTACAGTGGTTGGGGTCCAAGAGAAAGTGCTAAATAGTTCTAAAATTCAATGTCTTTATTAGAGAATGCTTTAAAATTCAATAGTGTTGAAACTGTTAAAATGCCTTTCTTTTGAGGATTCAATTTTCCCTCTGGGAGAGCTCCGGCGCAAGGAGACGGACAACTGCTTGAAAGCTGGATTTTTTTTTTTCAGGAAGGCAAAGAACAGCGAGAAGTCTGTGTTCCTGAACTAGCTAGCTTCTTATGGTAAGTCCCTCATTTTTTATACCCTTTTCTCCCTTTGTAAATTGATTTTGTGTGAGTGTTTGTATTTGTGTCTAATGTTTCAATTCCTGTTTGAGTTTGTCTTTATTTCCGCCAGAGAACAAACTCTGTGGGGTGGCCAGATTGTATTATTGGTTTTCTGTAATCTCTTTTAGCTTTAGGATAGTTTTTCACATTTGTTCTGTGGCAATCTCCTGTCTGTCCCTTTTGTAATTTAAGCCCATGTCACACTGCACCAACGAATGGAAAGAGGATGTAAAACGGAGAGAAACACTTGCCATCC